>PVIJ01009622.1:0-65660 GCA_004024925.1 Scalopus aquaticus | reverse complement strand
AGCAAAAGCAGTAATAAGAGGAAAATATATAGCATTACAAGCTCACATCAAGAAACAAGAAACAACCCAAAGAAACAATTTAATCTCACATCTCAAAGAACTAGAAAATGAACAACAAAAAACCCCAAAAGACAGTTTAAGAAAGGAAATAATAAAAATCAAAGCAGAACTAAATGAAATGGAAATAAAAAAAAACAATTCAGAAGATTAACGAGACCAAAAGCTGGTTCTTTGAAAAAATAAACAAAATAGACAAACCACTAGCCAGGCTTTCAAAGAAAAAATGAGAGAAAACACAAATAAATAGGATCATAAATAAAAAAGGAGAAATCACAACAGACACAGCAAAAATAAAAAAAATAATCAGAGATAACTATAAACAGCTATACGGAAACAAGTATAACAACCTATAGGATATGGACAAATTCCTAAAACTATACAATCACCCAAAACTAGACAAAGAAGATATAGAACAGCTAAACAGACCAATCACAAGAAGTGAAATTGAAACAGTAATTAAAAACCTCCCCAAAAACAAAAGCCCAGGACCAGATGGTTTCACAAATGAATTCTACCAAACATTCAAAAACGAAATAGTCCCTATATTACACAAACTCAAAAAAATCGAGAAGGAAGGGGTACTACCAAACACATTCTATGAAGCAAATATTACTCTAATACCAAAACCAGACAAAGACAACATAAAAATAAATAAATAAATAAAATTATTTTAGGAAAAAATATACCTGAATTCTGAAATAAACCATCTTGGCAGTTGTTCTTATTTTTAAACTCATGCAAGTTATTTTGTACCAACATAAAAAAAAAATCAACAAAGTAGGCTAATCGGTATTCACTTCTTAGAAAACTTTCTGGTTAGGAAAAACCATTGACTGCAAAGTTCAGAAAAGTCCAACCCACTCTTTGCCACTGAAAACCCTGCAATACATTTCTTGGCAGTGGCCACCAGCCTAAGCTTGAGGTGAGTTTACTATGACTCCAAGTTCAGATCACTCTCTCCTGGAGTCATTCTCATTCTCCTGTTAATAGCTCTGGCAGTAATATTAAAATATTTATCAAATAGGTACACTCCACCATACTTTCTTTTTTATTCTTATTTATTTGAATTGCTGTAGCAATTCAACACTGTATATGACTTAGAGGTATCTGATCATCCCCTTGAGGTATTAATTACCACACCGCATAATGTTTCTGCATTATATCACACATGTCCACGTAGCTTCAAACCATTGCTAGTAAATATTATATGTTAGTCATATAATTCCTCATCTCTTTGTGACAGGCTCTGAAATATGTGAGGAAGCTTTGAATACCCATTTTTTCTTTTGCAACTGTTTTCAACTCTCTTGTAACTATTCTCGAATAACACCATTTCTAGTCACTTCTTAAAGTCACTCTCTTCCAAACATACTTCATTTGTCCACATACCTCTTTTTTTTAAGAATTATTTATTTATGCATACAAGCTGGGGTGCAGGCCAGAGGTGTGGGGGGTTGAGAGGATTCAACATAGACAGAGTGGGGAGCAGAACAGGCAGATCGACTGAAATACAATGCTGAGGGGAGCAGTGGGCCAGGAAAGAGAGGTCTGCTGCGCCATGTGGGAAGCTCCCAGAGCGGGGATCGAACTCGTGATGCAGAGGCCAATAGCTTCATAGTGCTGAGACATAACCCCTTGCACCACCAGGAAGGCCCCATTTGTCCATGTACCTCTTAAAGAATGATGCCAATACCCTTTATAACCAGAATTTACTTATACTAACAATTTTCTACAAATTCTAATATTTTTAAGGAAATAATATGAGCATAATGAGCAAACAGCTATGCATCATAAGGTTCATCACAGCATTACTTAAAGTATTTTAAAATAAAACCAAACCAATAAGAAACCCTAAAAATCTGACAGTAGAATTAAGGCTACCACAGGGGAATGAGAGGAGGAAGAGCAAGGTAGAGAGGAGACACAATAGACTACAGTGGAGAACTATGGGTGCCTTGGTAGTGGGTGGGGTGTGGTGTGGTAATTAATACCTCAAGGGGATGATCAGATACCTCTAAGTCATATACAGTGTTGAAACGCTACAGCAATTCAAATAAATAAGAATAAAAAAGAAAGTATGGTGGAGTGTACCTATTTGATAAATATCTTAATATTCTGAAAATATTTTCATACGTTTAAATGGCATTTAAAAGTTTATTGTACGTTGTCAAGTGAAGAGAAAGGAATATTACCCCAAAGAATGTGCAGTAAGGTCATTTGTGTGTACTTATCTCTGTGTGTGCATAATCCTGAAAGGACATATAACAAAATGTTAACAGAGATTCTCTCTTATCAACGGAATTATAGATGACTTTCACTTGATGGATTTTCTGTACTTTCTTGATTTCGTGCAATAAAAATGTACATTCCTTTGTAATAATTTTTTGCGCTGCTAAAAACTGAAAGGTGTGGCCTGAGCAACTCACCGGAAGTGGATTACCCCTTTCTCCAATCAGTGGATTACCTCTCATTCTAATCCACTTCCACTAACACTGTACAACACATGCACTGCATACTTGGTTGGTTTTGTGATTCTTCTTTATAGCCTCTAAAACATTTTCACAACTATTACTGCAAAGTTTCTTTCACCTTGTCTGTGATCCAGTTGGTTTTTGCTTTAGTTTTGTTGTAATTTGTAAAATTTTCATTCTTGTACGGCTTCCGTTATAGCCACCTTGCAAGCCCACCATACAATCTATCAAAGTTTCTTTAAAGTTTGGTTCATCTCTCTAGCTTATTAAGCCATCCTTTGTCTGACTGTATCACTTAGTTATTTTTTTAATTAATCCTCTTATCTCTGAATCACTCACAGATTTGACAAATGGGTCCTCATATCCAACTTCCTGGTGAACAAACATATTGAACATAAAACAGGCCAGGATTACGCCATGATACATCCCGGAAGAGAGTGGTCATCATATTAACATCTAGATACAGGTGTTGAACCATCCCTCCACAAGTCCAGGGGTCACTTGACTTTATATTTCCCATGGTATTGCAGAGAGAGGCATACATAAAGGTTAGCCAAGTATGCCTCAGGCTCAAGGCATGTGGCATAACACTAACTGACCACTTAACAGATGAAATTGGCAAAAGAATATCTGTAGTCATAGGCAAGGAGATGTTTAATATGCAGTCAACATCTTAGCTATTGACATTAGCCAAAAAGGGGTTTAAATTAAACCAAAAATCCCTCCATTTAATAGCAATATGACCCTTAACCTTGAGAGTGGACCCAGCAAGGCCATCTCAGAGACACAGAATTTGGATACACAATTGTTATGTCCATTCCAGGTCAACAAATTTTTACAAAAGTCATATCACTGAAATAAAATTAGTCATTTCCTATCAATTTGTATGTGCTCAACACAAATATGACAGTCAAATTCTAATTTTGGCTCTTTTTTTTTGGTAATCTGCAATAAATGGATGTTTACATCATGAAATGCATGCCAATAGTAATAGGCCTTAAGTTAATATCTGTAAAAAATCAAGTCATAGACTACTTCTTAGATTTCTTCACTTGTCTCTTGCACAGCTGTTCAGAAGCATCTCTGGGGAGTGTCCAGCAGTAGTCAGCCAGCATTGTAGTGGACCATTTTCCCTGGCATTTTTGTTCCATTGATGTGATATCTTAATGAAAACGTTCGCCATGTTCATCACTAACCATACCACAGTTTTCAGGGAAGAAATCCAGATGGGAATGAAGGAAGTGGATCTTTAGAGACATACTGCAGCCAAGTTTCTGATATTGCATCAGCATGTCTTCTACTAGTTCCTTGTAGTTTTCTGCCCTAGCATTCCCAAGAAAGTTTGTAGACACTAGGAGAAAAGCATTCCATGCTTGTTTCGCATCACCCTGCAGCAAGTTGTTGAACCGGTCATCTCAATGCAGACAAAATCTTTAGGTAGACTATTCTCAACTTCTTTTGCTTCATTATTCTGCCAGAAAGAGGAGGAACCAAGCAGAAGGAACAGTCTTTTATATGGTTGCTTGGCTCTCTCCACACCATGGGGAATGCAAATGGTATTGATCGTCTTTTGCCATTTCACCACTGTGGAAGTTGTGTTGTACATGTAGCACAGCATATATGCGGGGTCCAAGGTTTGTCTTGGTCACCAACCCTGCATCCAAAGTCAAGATGATAAGAGAAGTGATACTTTTCTTTTGGTTGACAAATGTCACTTCCCCACAAATAGAGCAGAAATTGTCCACATTATTAACGCACTTTCAAGGCATTACTGTTGTGTATTGTGCCTAAATGGATAAAATAATAACAGTTCTATGGAACAGTAGTTTAAACTGTCTTGCACAAAGTCTGAAATATTTTCAGTGCGCAACCTTTCCGACAGGGCTTTAGATAGTGCACTGCTGACGGCAGCTTACTTCAGCAGCCGCCTGGCAGGAGTATTGCATTGCATCAGAAAATGATGCAATCAACTCTGGATGATGTGTGCATGATATTATTATGCAATGTGATGCAATATTACATCATTCTAGGCTGATTTAGGATGCTGTTGCAGTCCTACTGGATAAATTTACATGGTGAAACATATAAAATGAATTCTATGAAATATCTTCAAAACGAGCGCTAATAAAAAAATTTCAGGGTTATATTCATGTTCAGCACACCAAGATACTACAGATTAGGGCCTTTTTAAGTCAGTTATGATCTCACTGTTGACCAGTGTAATCAATCACTGTCTATCAAACCTGCAGGACTTGGATCTGGCACTGCCTAGTCTAGCACAGCGTCTTCTTACTTCCCCTCTCCTCCCCTTCAGTGGCTTTTCCTACTCTGTCCTAGCTCTCATTGTCCCTCGCACCTAAAAGTCTTCAGTCTGAGTCTTTTATTCTCATGATAGAACTCATTGTGTTCCCACTCCCCAAAGCATTTGCACACATAACACATTTATTCTTGTCTAAGATAGAGAAATCTTATCTTTTATAAAAATTGTCCAGCCTACACACTCTGATTGATAAAGAGATACTTTATCATATCTTAAGGAACTTCCATTTTCCCTAAAGGTTCTTCTAAATGCATCAGAATCAAACCTTGTATTTTCATATCAAAACTTAAGATGAGCCTATGTAGCATATAAGATGCAAACACAAATGTTTGCTCAGGGCATGGATTAATGTCTCAACTTATGTAAGATACTTGGGTCTAGTAAGTCAAAGGAACTGTGATGAAAGCCTAGGCACATTACACTGCAGGACACTTCTTATAAAAGAGGCGCAGGGCCTCCCTGGTGGCGCAACAGGTTAAACACAGCACTATGAAGCTATCCAGAGCCACTGCATCACGAGTTCGATCCCCAGCCAGGGAGATTCCCACATGGCGCAGCAGACCTCTCTTTCCTGGCCCACTGCTCCCCTCAGCAGTGTACTTCAGTAGATCTGCCTGTTCTGCTCCACACTCTGTCTCTGGTGAACCCTCTCACCCCCCCCCCCACACCTCTGGCCTACACCCCAGCTTGTATGCATAAAAAAATAAATCTTAAAAAAATAAAATGAAATAAAATAAATAAAAGTGGCACAAAAATGGTGGGACCCAGAACACAGAGAAATGGAGAGAAAAAAAGAGTTTTCTCTTTCAATAGATCCTGGAGCTGAGACTCGACAGTGAGGCTTAAGCAGAAATGATGGATTAGCAGGAGACCTGCACAAACATCAGAGAAGAATGTTTAACCCTTTGCACTCCGCTGTCCCTTCTCAGAGGACATCGGAATTCTAGCATATCACTCGGATGTCCCCTCTCAGGGGACATTGCAGTTTAAATAGGGGAAAGATTCAGAAGGATTCTAAATCAAGAGCTGGATCTAAGTCAAAAACAACCTCACTGGATCCCTGGGCTAAAAACAAGTGCAGGGGAGACACCTAGTGTTCCTGCACATAAATGCCACTCACACCCAGCCTCCCTTGCTCTGCCAGCCCACAATGACAGCCCTGCTACCCACCAGAGGGAATCAAAATTGCTATTTCATCACTAACAGCACTTCTGGGAAAGTTATCACTGTCCTTTCACCTCTGTAAGTTGGGACAAGCTAACATGGCCCCTCCACCGTGATGCTGAATCTGAGTAGCATTTAAAAAATGAATAAGTTGGGCCTCCCTGGTGGTGCAGTGGTTGGGCGCTGCGCTTTGGTGCTGTCGGCAATGGTGTCGCAGGGCAGACCTCTCCTGCCTCGCCCGCTGCTCCCCTCAGCAGTGTATTTCCGTCGCTCTGCCTGTTCTGCTCCCCATTCTGTCTCTGGTGAACCCTTTCACCGCCACATGCCTCTGGCCTGTACCCCAGCTTATATGCGGAAATAAATAAATCTTTTAAAAAATAAAAAATAAAAATAAAAATTAAAAAATGAGTAAGTTCCTGAAGGAAAAAAGCTCTAGGGCAGGAGGACTGCTTTCTGACTTTTCACAACAGTATCTACCAATTATTGAACATGCCACTTGCATGTGCTGTATACTGTTTCGAAGGCTGTGATAAGTGTAATCTCAACTCTTTACGGCAGCCCTAAATTCGGGACATTATTATTCAGCAATTCTTAAGTGAGGAAACTGAAGCTGAGAGAACGTGAGTCATTTTACAGACAGGTGCCTAAATTGCAGATTTAATCCTAGATCAGCCTCCCAAGACTAGGTGCTTCCGGGGATGCCTTGCATCTCTGGACCTATTCAGCCTGGGGAAATTGATGCAAAAGAAACCGTTCATCATGAACATTTTATTATCTCTTCATTAGAGAAACGTGTTGCTCCCAGAGTAATTCCACTTATTTCTTATGCTCCAATCAGTATACACAAAACATTACTTTAGGAACTGTTACAATTTTATTAGCATTTAATTTTATACTCATTTTCAAATGAAATATTTAATATTTCCTCTCAAGTAAGGTTCCCAACTTTGCAAAGAGGAATTAATTAACTTATATCCCCTACACCCTCAAAACCTAGTAGTGGTGCAACCAGGCCAAGAATTCATATTTACTCTGCTGCTCTGCTGACTTACCATTTACCATGACTCTTAGGGAATTTTCTGTCCAGCCTCTCACTTTCTCTACCATACCTATGTTATCCACTTACCAGTTACGGTGTCAAATAAGTAAAGGATTCCTTTATTCTAGTAATATGGATGTATTATTGCAGATGTTCCAAGACTAAGCAAAGCAGCTAATGCCAGAAACATGAAGAAAGGGCAGCGGCCTGCAAGAAACTTACCATTATGGGAGGCAGGACAGACAAGAACACAGTGTCACAGATACTCCAACGTATCTGCAAAGGGGGACAGTGGGAAGGAGTGAATTAAATCCAGGAAGGACACTTGTGGTAAGTCTCAAAGTGACAGGTGACCTTTGAGATAAATTATTATGCATTTGCCCTTTGCTCCTTAAGTCATCTTTCCGAGTTCCCTCCTCACACATACTTCTTTCCCACCTCTGAGTATATCGCCCCTCTCCCTTTCTCCTACCCAGCCATAGCCTACCCATTCGTGTGCAACAAACTTCTCCACGGGTTTTTAAGAAGTTCTCTAATAGTTCTGATCTCCATTGTCAACACGAGCCAACCTACCGTGGAGCGTAACCCTGCATGGATTGCGAAGAGATAGGCTACAGAACCCAGTAATGCCAACCTGAAGAGTCCCAGACAGTCACCCTGCAAGGTGGACACTGCCCACCACTGGATCTCTGTGCCCTGGCACATCACAGGTCAGATCCAGGCTTCCAGGAAAGGCTCCATAAGCTTTTCTGAATAAAAACAGACACATTCCAAGCATTTTCTCTTCACACAAAGCACAGCTGTCATAGAGACCAGCATGGAGCAGCTAGAAAACAAAAGAACACCCAGATGCCCTGCCAGTAGAACCCACCAAGTCAAGCCTGGAAAGCCAAGTAAAGTGTTGATGAAGTGATTCCTGCCAGCACCCACACATCCAATAACAGCCCCAACAAAACCCTGCAACTGTCAAGTGAGGATATTTTCCTATTGTTCAATAAACCTCACTGTGGCCTGGCTGCAAGCTGTTCACATGGATTAATGCCATGCATGTGTCGCTAGATTTCATTTCTACTACTGTCTACATGCAAACTCACCGAGGAAACAATATACAGGTAGATCATCCTGCATTTTTTAAAATTTATAATGATAAAATTCACAATCTGCATTTCTCTCCTCCTTCACTGGGATGTTATTAAAGAATATCCTTTCTAAATACCTTATTTTAGGTTTTAGCATTTTCCCCACATTAGCAAAGCAAGTTGCTGCCCTGCATCAAGTCTGAGACTGCAAACGCTATGAATCCACACAATTCAGTCTGAGACCTTGAAAAATAACAGCACCTTAAAATGTTACCTCAGATGTTAGCCACATCATGCTAATCATCATATAACATATTCTCCTGGTAAAAATAATAATAATAATTGCATGCCTTACAAATATCTGTTGCAAAAATATCTATTTTTTCCAGGTTCATTTGCTGGCAGCCTGCCCTAAAGGGAGCCGGAGTTTTCTGAGAGTACCTGTTTACTCTGCATATGGAGTTCCAGGAGGTTAGAAGTTCTGCAAACAGAACTCCTTAGGATTGACTCCTGTTCTCTGAGGACGTACTGTTAAGCCCATAAGCATAAACACAATTGCGAGCTATTTGCTGGTTCCTTTGTTCCTATCTTTAATAAAAGCTGGGGCTGGGAGAGTAAAAGACAGCTGCTCTTGATGGACTGCTCGCCAGCCGCCCCTGCAGCAAAATCATTTAGACTTCAAGTCTTCACTAATCGCCGAGAACTTTATTGGCTGTCAGCAGCATTCATTGACATAAAATTCACATGCTGAAATTGTACAAATTTAAGAGCTACAACATGATGATTTCATATAGGTATATGTTATAAAATGATTAGTTAAGGTTAGTTAAGGTTTCCATCATTTCAATTAGTTACCTTTCTGGGTGGTTGTTTTTCCTTTGTGTGTGTGTTAACTTTAAAGATCTACTCTTGTAGCAAGTTTCTCTTATAGATTGTCTGAATGAATAATAAAAAAAGATCCAATTATATGCTGCCTGTAGAAAGCTCACTTTTACTTATAAATTAATAAACTGAGGATAAGGAAATGGATAAAGGCATTTCAAATAAATGGCAGACAAAAGACTTATTTCAGTGGTGGACTCAGCAAGAATTGATGAATTCTGTGTATCCAGTAGCAAATCACTGTAAAATAGTTATTTTTAATACATTTGCTTTTTTAACCTTTAAAGTTGTAAATTATGTACCATGATGACAATATTAGAGCATCTGACTTTAATTGTATCTTTACCATTACCAGTATTACACATTCATGTGTTTTTATGCTGTTTATTAGCATCCTTGTATTTCTACTGGAAAAACACCCTTTACCACGCCCTGCAAGATAGGTCCCGTGGTGATGAACTCCCTGAGCTTCGGTGTGTCTAGCAGAGTCTTTATCTCTTTCTCACTTCTGAATAACAACTTGGCCAGACTTAATGGTCTCTGTCGGTGATGGATACTCTGTGGCCCTCAGTGAGTTCCTGACTCTACCAAGCCCAACGTCCATCTTTGTACTTCTCTTATCAAGCCCTAACTTCACCCAAATTAGACACTGAATCCTTCCATACATGCACTTCATAGGTGTGGAACACTAGGCCATGCTGTCCTCGCTCACTCAAAGAACTGGTCCTGGGGCAGGTGCCAACGAAGGATAGTGATTTTTCAAGGTACTGTGTATGTGATCTCACAACTACTTCCAACTGAGGTATGAGCTAATGAAAGAAGCCAGATAGTCTGATGGCAATTTGGATTTACTCTTACTAGTTAGTGGGAATAGGTTAAAGCATCCACTATGAACGCTAGTAACAGTGTCTTGCTACAAGTCATCTCTTGACTAGACGAGCACTGGCTGTGCCCATTTACAGCACGGAGTCATACATATCACAGGCAGGGAGTTGACATTATAAATACAAAAGCAGTTTGCGAAATAGTCCATCCCAGGTTTTTATCTGATGCTCAAATATTTCCCTGACATATTTTTCCCCTGCTCCAAAGGCAAGATGGATATACCAACTTTAGCATTAAGGGCAGTTGCCAAATTCTTGGGGTATGTGTAGGTGAGTGCCAAGCTCAGGAAACTGGTCATTTGCATTTGGTACTTGTGGATGGTTTCATTCCTACACATATGTTATGATCTCCCCAAGTTGTGAGAAGTAAGTGGACTAGTGGCCCAAATAGTAAAGATGCAACTTCTTTGGGACTAAAGCTGATCTCCGGGCAACCATGGCCTGGCTTTTTATAGCTTAGAGGTTCCTATCAGTGAACTGCTGAAGAGTTGCCACATGATGATGCGTGAACCTTTTCTTGGGGGATGATGTGGTCCTACCATAGACTCTACTTCGGTCTCCTCTGGATGGTCTGCCCTGACCTTGGCAGAGCTTCACTGTGTCATCTGATACTATTTTGCTATAACTATTTTGCTATTTGCTATTTTTATACCCAATCAAGCCAAACTAAGTTGGCACTGAGTAAGTCATGCGTCCAGTTTTCAAACCCAGACCAGATTTTCTGGTTGGTCTAACTCAGTAAAGACAGCGGTACGAGAATGAAGCTGTCGGGTTCTCATATGAAATAGACTTAAGAGTCTAATCCCAGCTCTGTTATTTACTTCCTGAGCTTCATGTCAAAGTATTCCACTTCATAAACCTGAGTTTTCTCATCTGTGAGAGTATCTACATGACAGCATAAAATGTATTTAAAGCACTGAGCACATGGCATATTTTAAGTGTTCCATGTAGATCAGCGATTTTTGTTATTACGTTATAATACCTGGCAAGAACTGTAAGCCCAAAGATCAGGTGTAAAGGAGTGATTTTCACATTAGAAGCATAGTAGATAACAAGATGAACCTTGAAAAATTCTTTGATATTTTAAACCTGTACCAACATAAATGAGGATCATGAGATCAATTTTATATAGCTTCCTCCACAAAATTCCCCAGCAAGGCAGTAAAGTTCATCTTATGCACTAGAATTGAATATCTGTGCTGATTACATTGGAGCGTCAGATAATGGATTTCATAAAATAAATGGAAAAGTCAGAACCCAAAGAAAAAATCCTCAGCAGACAGAGGTTTATTTTAACCCTTAGATGCAAACAAAAAATTAAACCCGTACTATTTGCAAAACCATTAAAAACTTGGGTAAAAGGGATTTAAATCTGCTTGTTCAATTTCCTTAGTGTCAGAAGAGTAATTCATGTAGTCACAGTTTGACAGCATATTTTAAAAAATAAAAGCAGACTGTATTTTCCAATGATTGTCTTAACGCTATTTCCCATCCTACCAGCTCTGCTAAAATTTGACGTTGCACTCCTCCACCAAGAAGAGTTTATTTAACATGAACAGAGCTGGAAGGGATAATGTCAAGCAAAATAAGTCAGAAGGAAAAAGATACATTTCAGATGGTGCCACTAATATGTGAAATATAAAGTAACTAAACCAAGAGTCAGATAAAGACAAATGTACAAACTCACCTTTGAAAGCTGACCACAGACTACAGCACTGGAGCACCAAAGGGAAGCAGTGGGGGAGGGGAGGAGCAAGAGGGGAGGAAGCATAATGGATTATGGCGAGGGACTAAGGATGAGTTGGTAGTGGGTACACTACGATGGTAATACCTAATGAGGGTATCGAAATATTACCTCAATTAAAAATAAACAAGTAACAGGTATGGGAGGGGTTTTGGGATTGTCAATAGGACTATAGGGAGGCCGGGTGGGAGAGAGACAATCAGTGGGGGGGTGGGGAGGAGGGAGGAGGAGGGAGGGAAGGAAAAGGGCACAAAATGGAATAGAAAAGAACACAAGGGACCATGGAGATGGATCACGGGTGAATTGGTGGTGGGCTACCCAAGGGGAATACAAAATGTAAAAGACATAAATAACAATAAAAATACATATTAAAAAAAATAAAAATAAACAAGTAAAAATAAATAAATAATAAAACGAGTTTATTTTTTCATCCTGTTGAATCTAAGTATGTTCTGGGACTGCACTGACTAATTGAAATCAGAAGCGATTCTGTGCCAGTTTCAGACATAAGCATAGCTACCACGTACAGAAAGCCTAAGCCACATGAAAGGTTCACCTTCCCACCACCCACAGCGCTCCCAGCCATAGCTGGTAACGACCACCAACCATGTCAGCACGCTGTTCTGGATGCGGAGCCCCGCCACCACAGGACTATAAACCAGGAGACCCATGTCTAAGATATACTTGTATTTTAATAAGTTGCCAAAACTATTTAAGTGCAAGGTTAATCAACAGAGCATTGCTTAGATTAGCAATACAACCCAATTGTCTATCAACAGGAGGACCGGTTGCATCAACTACAGGACATGCACACGACTAAAGTTGCATAGCTATGAAGCGGAATGAGGAAAAGCTACATATTCTGACAAAGAATGGCCTTTACTCATGTTGTAAGGAACAAAGCAAAATGCTAAAGAATGCATACAGGATAATGTCTTTCTGTATTAAAGGTAAAAATATGAATAAAAATACAAGATTACTCAGTTTGCAAAATCAAATTCTACTCACAAGCCAATAAAAATGATCATCTACAGAGAGAAGGAAGAAAGAGGGAGAAGACAGAGACGAATGTAAGGTTTCTCTGGATACTTCATGTTGATAGCTTTTACTTTGAAGTTACATAGATGTTTTACACATGACTATTTTTTTTGTCTTTTTATTGCGATAACATTGGTTTACAACATGACTATAGGTACAGGATCACACCATTAAGGTGTGTGTTATCACACCACTCCCACAACCAAGGCACTGAATATTCTAAGGGCAAATATAACTGCCCTCATTTAAAACCTTGTTGGAACTCTTATTTTTAATTAGGACAAAAGAAATGAGCAATTTCACCAATGCTATTAAGAACCAAAATTGTCCATGCAAAAAAGAAAATGATGAAAATTGTAAGCTGCAGAAATTTAAGTAAAAGTCATATTGTGGTAGGGCCTCCCTGGTGGCGCAGTGGTTAAGCGCTGCTCTGTGGAGCTGTCAGCAGCGGCAACACGCGTTCGACGCCCAGCCAGGGAGATTCCCACATGGCGCGGCAGACCTCTCCTGCCTCGCCCGCTGCTCCCCTCAGCAGTGTATTCCTGTCAATCTGCCTGTTCTGCTCCCCATCCTGCTCCCCATCTGGTGAACCACCTCGCCGCCCCACGCCTCTGGCCTGCACCCCAGCTTGTATGCATAAATAAATAAATCTTTAAAAAAAAAGTCATATAGTGGTAAATTGGACAAGGACAGATCAGTATGACCTCTCAATTACTTTTAAAATACAAGGAACCATGTGTGATGGTGCACAGGTGAATTGGTGTTGGGAATTTTACAGGAACAACACCTGAGAGGAGAAAGCATGCATTGTACAAAAAATGAAAATGATATAAAATATATATAAAATTTTACAAAATAAAAAAATACAAATATCCCATAATCAAATATTGATGATTTTGAGAGAGGGTGGTCCTCAGGAAAGGGGAGTGTTCCAGGTTCCCTGCACCCCCAAGGGAAGGTGGAGCTGAGCAGGAGAGATAAGAAGACAGAGAGGAGAGAAAGGGAGAAAGGAAGCAGGATGGAGGCCAGAAGAAGCGCAAGGAGCAGAGAGACATGTGAGGAAGCTGCACTGGCCTGGACTGATTGAGACAGATGTGGGTGAGAGACCGTGGGGAGGTGACTATGGCAACATTGGTCTTGGTTTGGATTTTGCTCTTTAACTCCCAGAATTGTCTGGCTGTTTCTGGTCCTTTTCTATGGGTCCCTGCCGAAAGGTGTTTTAGACTTGTAGCAGGCTTTAGGGCCTTGCCTTCGGCCAATCCCATTTGTCCCATTTGGGTGGACTTTTGCCCACGAGGTGATGGGTAAATTTGAGTGCTTAGGTTAGAAACTATATTCTTTGCCTTTTCTGTATTATCACACTAGTTGTATTAAAGTTTCTTTTCCACTTAAGATCTTATATGTTCTGTCCTGATGCGGCGGATGACAGAACCTATTTAGAATGGGCAGGTTTAGGGGTTCTGGGGGTGCCCCTCTCCCTGCCCAGTAACAATTTTTCAAAGTCCTTATACTTATCTGTACTGTCCAAGTTTCCTCCAAAGAAGATACATATTTAATCATAATCCATAAAGAATATTATTTGCTGATGTACTCAGCTCTCTGAACATGCTGGAAGCAAGGACAAACAGTGTTAACAAACACTGTCTAGGCCAATCCTCATCTCTACACAGTATGTCTCATGAAAAGAAATCAGGGCACTGAGAGAACATTCTAGATCCGGGACAGGAAATACCGGAGATGGGCCTACACCTTTTGTAGTGCCAGAAGGCCCAGAGCCTCTCAAAATGGGGCCACATCAATAGATCACAGAGGCCAACAGGGAAGACTTCTATGGAGAATGAGATTAGCATAAAAAATAGTGGCTACTCCGTGACTGAAAGCATTGCCTAGGTAAAAATTGCATTAGCTTCTAATTCCTGCTCTATTACCACAATACCACACACTCAGGAGTTCTGAATAACACGTATGCATCATCTTACAGGTATGAAGGTCAGAAGTTCTCAAATCAATGAACCAGCAGGCTCTGCGGCTTGCGGAGGTTCACGTCCTGGCCTTTTCCCGCTTCAGGAGGTGGCTCCCTTTTGGCTCACGACTCCTTCCTCCCCCTTCCAAGCCAGCAGTTAAGCATCTTCCTGTCTTACTCTCTACAGGTCCCCTCCGCTGTTGCCACGTCACATCTCTTTCTCTCTCTGCCGCTAACACTCCTGCCTCCCTCTGTCAAGGACCACTGTGATTACATGACAACTACTCAGATAATCCAGGATAATTGTCCCACCTCCAGCTGTAAACTAACTCACATCTGCAAGATCCCCTTTTGCCAAGTAAAGTAACACTTCCTCAGTTCTTGGGCTTGGATGTCTTTAGGGGGAAGGGAAATATTCTGCTTTTCATTCAACGACGGAACACAAAGGGAGGAGAGGAAAGAATCCTTCAGTGGGGCATCAAACCCTTAGTTTGAAAACGGGCAGTTAAAGGGAAAGAATAAATTGCCGTTTGTCTGCAAACTGTATTTCAGAGTAGCTGAATATCAATATCTTGAGGTGAGGAATTAAACTGCTTCATTACAGACTAATTCCATCTAACCAATGAAAAGAAATAACAGAATTAGAAAAATCACCTTTTTGTGTGATCTCTACTGTAATCCTTACTTCAGACGACAGACAAAAATAGATAAAACCATTGGCTGGAAGGGTGGCAGGAAATTTCACAAAGGGAGAATAATGCGATCACCCACTGATTAGTTGTTGAGTCACTAAAATCTGGACAATCAGACATCATCTGCCTGTGTGAAACCATGGAAAGTATTAGTGCCAAAGAAAGAGAAACCTAAGTCTAACTAAATATTTAAAACCAATATCCAATCTGCAGGAAACATGAAGAAAAAGTTAAATTACATTATAAGTAAAAGTAATACTGTGACTTACAAGAAAAATATATTTGGTCATCTTGTAGCAGGGTGGTCCCCAGAAAAAGGGTGTGTTCCAGGTTCCCTGCCCCACCCAAGGGAGAGTAGAGCTGAGCAGAAGAGATAAGAAGCTGGAGAAGAGAGAAGGAGAGACACAGAGAGACAGGAGAAAGAAGAAGGATGGAGAGCCAGAAGAGGCAGAAGGAGCAGAGAGACATGTAAATAAGCTGCACTGGCCTGGACTGATTGAAACAGATGTGGGTGAGAGACCCGTAGGGAGGTTGATATGGCAACGTTGATCTTGGTTTTGATTTTGCTCTTTAACTCCCAGAATTGTCTGGCTGTTTCTGACCCTTTTTTATGGGTCCCTGCCGAAAGGTGTTTTAGACTTGTGGCAGGCTTTCGGGACTTGCTTTGGGCCAATCCCATTGGGGCTTTTACCCACAATGGGTTAGGTAACTTTGGATGCTTGATTTAGAAACTTTATCATTTGTCTTCTCTGTCTTTTCTAATTGTGTTAAAGTTTCTTTCCACTAAAGGTCTTGTATATTTTGTATTGATGTGGTGGATGGCAGAACCTATTTCAAGTGGGCAGGTCTTAGGGTTCCAGGGGTGTCCCTCTCCCTGCCCTGTAACAATCTGAAGCATATATATATATGGTCTTTATGCAGGGTTCCTGGCTCACAGTACCCCAAGCCCTTGGAACTTCCTGAGCAGTAAGAGCAATGGGAGCATCTTTGTTATATACAATATTTGATCCTGAAATTGCTTGAGCGACAAAGGTGAAATGGTACCTTCTAACGAGTCCCTTCCCACCACAACTGGGTTTATGTTAATGAGATGACCTTGGGAAGAACCGAAGGATGCGGGCTGCTTGCCAGGGGAAGCAGCCAGGAATAAAGGGTCATAACTTTCAGCACCACCCCATGACTTCTGGGGAGGGGGAGAGGCGGGAGGCTGAATTTAATCAAACACGCCTAAGTAACGAAACCTCCATAAAAACCCAAAAGGGGGGATTCACAGAGTTTGCAGGTTGGTAAACCGTAACACTTCCACATGCCACCATTCTGGGGCCCAAACTCAAAGGGGACAGAAACTCCTTTGTTCACGAATTCATCTTATATATCTCTTTATCTGGCTATCGATTTGTGTTTTAATGCCCTTGGCAATACACTAGAAACCCAGTGAGTGAAAGGAGCTCCTGTCTTCAATGAGCCGCTGTAGCAAATTAATCAAACCCAAGGAGAGGCGCTTCCTACTTCCATAAGCGCTTCTGCCACCCAGCCGGGGGTCAGCTCTGACACTGTCTACCTGGAGATAGCATCAGGTTCCACAGGGTAAGGCCTCAGTTTCGAGAAATCGCAGATGCCCGTCTCTTATCTGTGCTTCTGATCACCTGGTTATAAATCAGAGGCTCCTCGCCTTTCAATTTTTTGTTCAGTTTTTTAAACTTTTTTTACTTATATTTATTTTCTTACATTGGTGTTCATTTTTGTACAGTAATTGATTTCTCCCCTTAGGTTAGTCCCAGTAACTCTCCCACTACTATATCACCTGTGAACAATCCCATCGTCCCTTGTGCTCTTTCCTCCCCTGTTCTGACCCTCTCCACCCCCTTCCTCTGCTGTATTTTGACATTTCACTTATAAGGAGCATAATCGTCTCAAAATTATGAAGGTAAGGCACTTCCCCAAGATGACACAATAACTGCTCAGATGTTTCTGGATTTAATGGGTCCTCATGTGAGTTTAAATTTGATACCCAATTTATTAACACTTTGTGCAGTTGGTAGACAGAACTTCATAGGGTGGTGCCTGAGATCTACTGTTCTCTAGACCAACATCTCCCATTAAGTTCTCTGCTTACTTGACAGTGAATCTGCTGCCAAACACAAGAGGCAGCGGATTCCTTCTAGAGTCCAAAATGCCCATCCTCTACTTCCCTCTTTCTGCACCTTTCAGTAGAAAAATTTTGGAAAGCAGTGGAAAACATCACGTAGGAGCTTGAATTTATCAGATAGAAACAAAATTAAGTGTTTATCTTCTTGAACATGCCCCCATAATAAATAATTGCAAAACATTATAGCCAACCACTTTATGAGGAGTTCTATGATAGAATCCAGGTGCTGAGGTCATCTTTTTAGCACTAGTCAAAGGAATTTCCCACAATGAAGAAGTAAATAAATTCATTGAATAAAGTTGTTCATTTAGATAACCTTCAAGAGAAAGGCTTTGTTTTTAAGCTCACTGCATATAAAGGATTACATATTTCTATCCCTTTCTAAACTCTCCTATACAATTTATGGCAAAAGTTCATCTGCAGTGATAACATTGTTAAGAAGTAAAGAAAAAACAATAGGTGTTCATCTTTCTCCCATGTAATAGCTCATCGAGGCCAGGCTGGTGACAGAGCTCTGCTTCGTAGGCCCCTCAGGAACCTGAGTTCTGCATTGCTGCCCTGATTTTCATTTGTCCTCGTCTTGCAGTGGAAGCTGGGTCCAACCATTTCCATTCTCAAACAGAGGAAAGGGAAAACAAAGCAATCACGGGACAGAATTTCTTCTTAAGGAAGTACAGCAAGGTTTTCACATCTTTGTTCAGTCTTCATTGGTGAGAATTTAATCACTGAATCATACCTAGCTCCAAAGAAAGCAGCCCCGTGTCCAGAATGAAAGGAAAACAAGGGCTGGAGTAAAAGCCGGAGCTTGCCACTGTGTGTTCCTCTGACCACCTAAATTCTGTGGGTCCCCTTCTTCTACATGAACATCTCCCCAGGATCCCAACTGTACTTCAAAGTCCAGGACCTCTAAGTAATGAGCAGTCCACTGACCTATGAACTTAAAGTTATCAACCCACCATATACCCATACGCAACGAAGCAGGACCAGAAACACCCCAGTAAATCTCTATTTCAGAAAATGAAAGATTGGGAGACACACAAAAGTCCATTGTGACAGCAAAATTTGTCCAAAAATTGGAAACAGGCAAAAAATAATTCTAGGAATCCTTTCAACAGGAGTGATAGAGGGCTCCCGTGCTATCATCAGAGTTTATAAGTGTACCTCTTGGACTGTTTTTTACTAGGCTTTTTTACAACATGACAGGGATGACCTTAAAATGGTCAATGCGGAGACCCATGGAAATGTTTCTTCTCTATGGCAAGGGAAATGATTCCTGTTTGTGCAATGTAATGAAGGCAACTCTAATAGATCGGTCCTATAAAATACGTTTTATTTATGTATACATATTTGTGTGTGTATATCACAAAAATATATACATATGGGTCCCCTCATAGTTAAGTAAAATCTTTGACATGTGCTCATATGTGTATATATGTCATGATTTTTACCTTTTTGAAAACTACACTTTAACAATTGGAAATCCTATGGGTCTCCTAGAGTGTGATCTTTGCTTAGACTTGTTCTGTGCACCCACGGACTGCTCTGCCTCCCTGATCTTTGTTTGGCCCTGGGGGGTCCTCACTCTTGCTCATGGTCCACAGCCACATCTGAGGTGATATTCAAGTGTATGTTCTCCTGCTGCTGTGGCCTTCATAGTCTACTCTGTGTTCAATTCGGTCCCCAAGGCCTATGTAGGCTTGTACTGTGGGGTTTTGCAGCAATAAAATTCCATCTGGGGCTTTGTAGCTTTGTCTATTAGCTTCTATGTGGTTATAGGTATATATAACCTTGACTACAGTTACTTTCTTTTTAAAAAAAAATTTATTTATTTATGTATATAAGAACTAGAGTATAGGCCAGAGTTGAGGGCGGGGGACAGAGTGGGAAACAGAACAGGCAGACTGACTGAAATACACTGCTGAGGGGAGCAGGGGGCAAAACAGGAGAGGTCCGCTATGCCATATGGGTCAGCTCCCTGGCCAGGGATCAAACTCAACCTCGTGCTGCAGTGGCTGCTGATAGCTTCATAGTACTGAGACTTAACCCTGTGCACCACCAGGGAGGCCCCCTACTTTCAAAAGCTAATGTTCACACCTGACTTTTATTTATTGGCTTTGCACTCTACCCAAACATTTCCCCCTCATTTTATTGAAGACTACCTTCAGACCCCAATACTATCTCAGACAATAGGCAAATGATGAGACAAAGGTTCCTGGACGGCAGGAACCTTATATTTAACTAATAAAGACACTGCCTCGCAATGTTTGAACATAGGAGAATTTGGTTTTCCGAAAGTAAGCCTATTTGCTTTCATCTCTATTTGCAAGGTAGCGATTCCTGCCTGAGCTCATTCCATTTTTGCAACACCTTGTTAAAAGCAGCAAGGAGCTGCCAGTATTCCAACTCCTGGCAACCCTTTCCCTAAAGCAACACTCTAAAGACTTTATCACCATCACAGGGTGAGGTGCGTTTGTCAGCACAAGACAAGAATCATCTGCTTCCAATTTTCCAGAAATATTCCTCAACCAGTCACCACCCACAACACCAAGCCAGTAAGACATATCTTGGATTTTTGTTATAGCAACACTCCACTTTCAATACTAATTTCTGCATTAGGAAAAAGAAGAGACTACTGTATTTTTTTTATAAAGTAGTGGCTTAAAGAAGAGAATAATCTGGCCATTCTCATGGTGTGGCCATTTTGCTCCCTTAAGACTTTCAGGGTCCCGGATTCATTTGATTTCATGTTTAATCATATGCTATAGCAGAGGTAAACAAGCTTTTTCTGTAAAGGACCGAGTAATAAGTATTTTAAACATTGCCAGCCATGTAGCTTGTGTTGTATCCATTTGACCCTACTATGATACACAAGCAGCCAGAGCTTAAAAAAAAGGTGGTCCAATATAGTTGATGTATGGATACTGAAATGCACACTTTTATAATTTTCACATATCATGAAATAGTATTCTTTTGAGTTTTTTAAGCATTTAAAAATACAAAAATAATTTTGCCCATGAACTGGAGCTTGCTGATGGATGTGTGAGAGGGCCGGTCTCATCTGCATGGCTGATGTGGGACATGGGCATATCTATGATCCAGTTCACGTGATGGGAGGAGAGGAAGTCCAGAGCGAGAGGGTGAGACACAGAGACACACAGAAGGAGAGATGGCCATGGGAAGCCAGAGACCGCAATCAGAGCTTCTGCTGCAAGGGTTTAGCCAAGGATTACAACCACCAGAGCAAACACAGCAGGGAATTCCCCCTAAAGCTTGTGGAAGTAATCTGACTCTGCTGATCTCTTGATTTCACAACTCTTGCCTCCAGAACTGTGAGACCATAAATATCTGTTGTTTTAAGCCAGCCAGTTTATGTGAATTTGTTATGGCAGTTCTAGGAAATTAATACCCTGACTCATTGCTGGCTTCTCTCTTTCCACATCAATCCATCACAAATCTTGATTCTGTCCATGGAGTGCTTCTCATTCCATCACTACAAAAAAAGCACCTGACTCATGTCCTTTTTTTACATTTCTCCAATATTTTTCCTACTTTGCAGTCAGAGTGATCTCTAAAAATGTCCATGTGTATATACAACTCTTGATTACAACATATCTAGTGCAATAAAAGAAAAAGTCTAACACCTTCATATGAATAACAACGCCATCTGTGATCTTGCCAATGAGTTGCCCTAAAGTCAATCCTTGCACCTTCTTCATTGCTCTTTCAGCTTCAGCCAGCTGGACTTCCTTAGGCTCCGCAACTTTGTCATGCTTCCTCAGTTCTTCTTACTCAGCCTCTATTGCTCAAAATACTTTTAGTCAGCTATTTAACGTGCAAACTCCACAAGGGCATGGACTACATCTGTAATGTTCATTAGTATATCCCCAGTGCCTCACAAAGACCTAGAGACTATAAAGGGCTCAGTAGATGCTTTTTGGAAAATGATTTAGAATATAAGCAAACTTCCTTCATGTCAAACCTGATCGGAAATATTTTTTCCAGAAATCTAAGTTTCAACTTAGAATATATTTTAATAGAAATAATCTTTTAAAATTTTAATTACTATTTATAACATTGTATCTGGGGATGGGGGGGGCGATATTGTTTCATTCAACCAGCCCAAAAATGAACTTTTGCCCACCATCTGTTCAAAAGTTAGCAATTCTCGGGCCTTCCCGGTGGCGCAGCGGTTGAGCACTGCGCTGTGGAGCTGTCGGCAGCGGCGACGCGAGTTCGACACCTGGCCGGGGAGAATCCCACATGGTGGGGAGAATCCCACATGGTGGGGTAGACCTCGCCCACTGCTCCCCTCAGCAGTGTACCTCTGATCTGCCTGTTCTGCTCCTCACTCTGTCTCTGGTGAACCCTCTCACCACCCCACGCCTCTGGCCTGTACCCCAGCTTGTATGTAAAAAAAAAAAGTTAGCAATTCTCTCTCCTCATAGTGTGCTCATTAATCATTATCATCTCACCGTATCATCAAACCAGATCTCCAAGCTAAATATGTACACACGCATATTTAGTCTCAGAATGCCAAGTGGAACTGTTGGTCTGAACCTTTTCTGGTAAATGGAACTACCCTAGGCAGCCTGAAGACAAAGAAGAAGGACAAGGGAAGAGAAGATGCTATCTCTCAGCTTAATTAGGGATCACACTGCTCCAATTCCCCTTTCTTCCATTTAGCCAAGTGCTCCACGAAAACACTAATATCACCTGGTAGTTTGAAGAGAAGTTCACACCACAAAGATGGTCCTGTGTCTCCTCTTCTCCCCTTCTGTCACCATTCTATTTCTTGTCCAAAACAGAAAGAATAATTAATACAAATCCTGCTCTCCATTTCTTGCCCAATCTTTTCAATATATCTTTTGATAGCAATGTCCACCAATGTACACTCTGGTACCCCAATTCATGTAAAAATAATAAGAGTATTCTCCGTCATTATTTATAAACTCACAATAGTACCATCCAATTCTAAGTCTCTTCCTGTGGTACCTAATCCAGTAATTACTACCTCTGTCCACCCAGCTCTGCCAACCACAAACCTAGCAATCATTCTTATCATTCTTTGTCATTTCTTTTTACTCTTAGCCCATTTCTTTTTTTTATTTAAATATTTTTATTGTTATTTATATATTTTACATTTTGTATTCCCCTTGGGTAATCCACTACCAATTCACCCGTGATCCATCTCTGTGGTCCCTTGTGTCCTTTTCTACTCCATTTTGTGCCCTTACCACCCTCCTCAACACCACGACTGAGTATCTCTCTCCTGTTTGGTTTCCCTATAGTCCTATTATAAGTGAAACCATTCGATATTTTTCCCTTTCTTTCTGGCTTATTTCACTGAATATGATCCCCTCTAATTCCATTCATGTCGAGACAAATTGCATGTGTTTATCTTCTTTGAATGCTGAATAGTATTCCATTGTGTATATGTACCACATCTTCTTGATCCAATCATCTATTTTTGGACATCTGGGTTGCTTCCATACCTTTGCTATTGTGAACAATGCACAATGAACATATGAGTTCATGTATCCTTTTGGATTAGTGTTTTTGTGTCCTTTGGGTAGATTCCCAAAAGTGGTATTGCTGGGTCATATGGAAGATCCATTTTTAGCAGTTTGAGGAATCGCTCTTCAGCTTTCCATAGTGGTTGGACCAGTTCACATACCCACCAGCAGTGTAGAAGAGTTCCTTTTTCTCCACATCCTTTCCAGCATTTGTTGTTGCCTGTATTTTAATATGTGCCACCCTCACAGGTGTGAGGTGGTATCTCATTTGCATTTCCTTGATTATAAGTGATGTTGAACATATTTTCATGTACCTGTTGGCCATTTGCTTTTCTTCTTTGGAGAAGTGACTTTTGAGCTCTTCTGCCCATTTTTTGAATGGATTATTGGCTTTGTTTTTGTTGAGTTGTGTGAGTTCCTTGTAAATTTCTGTTATCAGTCCTTTATCAGTTGTATTATGTGCGAAGATCTTTTCCCAGTTGGTAGGGTGTCTGCTAGTTTTGGTTAATGTCTCTTTTGCTGTACAGAAGCTTTTTATTTTGTTGTAATCCCATCTGTTTATCTTGTCCTTCACTTCCTTCACTTTGGAGGATGTGTCTTTAAAGATTTTGCTGAGATGTATGTCGTGTAGAGTTTTGCTTATATTTTCTTCTATAAATTTTATGGTTTCAGGTCTTACATTCAGGTCTTTTATCCATTTTGAGTTGGATTTTGTGCAGGGTGTGAGGTAGTAGTCTAGCTTCATTTTTTTGCAAGTAGCTGTCCAGTTTTCCCAGCACCATTTATTGAATAGACTGTCCTTGTTCCACTGAATTTCTTTTGCTCCTTTGTCAAAGATTAGTTGTTCATAGATATGCAGCTTTAATTCTGGGTATTCTATTCGGTTCCATTGGTCTTTGCGTCTGTTTTTGTTCCAGTACCATGCTGTTTTAATTATTACAGCTTTGTAGTATAGTTTGAAATCAGGGAGTGAAATTTCTCCCTTTTCTTTCGTTTTAGTCAGGAGGGCTTTAGCTATGCGGGGTTTTCTGTGGTTCCATATGAATTTCATCAGTATTTGATCTATTTCTTTGAAGAATGTCATTGATATTTGTATTGGAATAGCATTGAATCTGTAAATTGCTTTGGTAGGATTGCCATTTTGATAATGTTAATCCTTCCAATCCATGAGCAGGGGATGTCTTTCCATTTTCTTGTGTCTTCTTCTATGTCTAAGGAGGGGAGTGTTTGTGGTGGTCTCAGCAGGAGTTTTCCCTGCCTAGCCAGTTCCTCCGGCCAATATATCACCTAGCAACCGGTGGGGGAGATGGGTTCCTGTGGCTCTGCTCTCCACAGGGTGCTTGCAGCCTGTTTCTTGCTTGCAACTCCCCCCGAGATGTCACCTAGCCCCAGGTGGGGGATGGGACGCAGTGACCCTCGAGCTTTCCTGTGCTTCAGCGCTGTCATGCAGGGAAGAGAGGGGGTTTGTGGGGTGGGGGAGAGGGGTCACGCTTCCCATCGGCTGACCAGAGCCCTCCAACCCCACCACAGTTTCTAACATTGACTCAGCAGCACTCAAGGAAGCTGGTTTGCCCACCTCTCCTAGCTGTTGTTCCTCCATGTGGGGTCCTATGTCTTTTATCTTTACTCCAACTCTTTGTTTTATCTTTAAGTCTAAAGCACCCACAGGATGATGGTATTGTATAGGGCATCTGGTTCTCCTCAATTTAGCTCTCAAAATTAGGGATTTTTCTCTCCATAAATTGACTTTTTGCGGGAGAGCCTGATCCTAGCATCTGTTTGCCACCATGTTTGGGGGGCATGTCCCTTTTAGCCCATTTCTAATCCACCAAGTGCTGTCAATTTTACTTCCTAATCTGTCCTCTTTTCTCCTTTTCCAACCTCCTAATCAAGTCTCAGCAAAAATAAAGTCAACTGTCATCTGAACCATAATAGGAATATTCTAGTTGACCTCCTTTCATCCACTTTTACTTCTTCTGATCTATCTTGCATGTTGAAGACAAATGCACTTATCCTGTTGCCCCCTCAACCTTTGTGTACCTCCCATACCACCTCTATCTCTATTTTCATTCTCCAATCTCAAGTCCTCAGTGTCTTCTCTTATCTTGCAAGAAGGACTAAATATTTGACCATCGCCTACAAGACTCAGTATGATGTGGTATCTACCTGTCTTCCTAGTTTCATCTCTTAAAACTCCATGTTTCACTTTCTAGTCTCCATCCTTAAATATAATATCCTTCATTCACCCAGGAAACCTTTGCACACTGTTGTTCTTGCTGAGAATGATTTCTCTTCTCATCCATTCTGTCTTTGCATACTTCTACTCAATCTTTGGGTCTCATTGGGAAATCATAAGAACTGTCTCCCTTCAACAACCCCAGGTGCCCCAGGTGGGGGACGGGACGCCAAATTAAGGGCTAGCTGAAATAAAAATCTCAGCATTCTTGGATGAATAGAAGTCAAAGCCTCTAAAGCAGACATTCACAATGCCAAGAAAAATCAAAATTAGTCAACATATAAAGCACCCAGAAAATATGCCTTAGTCTCAGGAGAAAAAAGACCAAGGAAATTAACTCTGAGTTGACCCAGAAACCTGATTTAGCAGACGTGGAGTTGAAAGCAATTATTTTAATCATGTTAAGCAAACTATTATAACTAAACTATTGTAATACAAAAACTATTAATATATAATAGAAAAACTAAAAACTATTAATATAATACAAAAAGTATAATACAAAAACTATACAAACTATTATAATACAAAAGCTTTCCTTCAGTTTTTTTCTTGGCCTGAAATGTTCCAGGAAAGCATGCTCATAATGAATGAAAAAGTAATAAATCTCAACAGGAAAGGAGAAACTTCACAAAAGACCAAGAGTAATTTCTAGAACTGAAAAATACAATATCTGAAATTTAAAAAGAAGCCTTGATGGTATGACTTAAAGGCTCTTGTTTGATGTGACAATTTCTTTTGTTCAATTTCCCTGATAACCACTCTTAGCCATCTAACTACTCAGTTCTTCCTTTCTTATGTGTTCAAGGCTTGACTCTCATATTTTTGAAAGGCAAATTCTCTATGACTTGATTATTACCTCAATCTTATACCACATAACCTGATCAATTTTACTGTGTAATTTGATCTAACCCTGCTCCCTTTAAAATACGTCCAAATTATATGACCTTCCTTCTGAAGGCAGGAAGTGGACTGGTCATAAAGATTTACGTCTGATGACTAGAATGTGGCTGAAGGGACAGTATGATTTTCAAGAGTAGGCCATAAAAGCTCTCTTCTTGTCTCTCTTGGGTCACTTAATCCAAGAGAAGTTCTCTGTTCTTGTCATGGGGACATTCATGCAACTCTTTGGAGATGGCCACCGAGAAATGCATACAAGGAGAACACCATGTGAAGATATCAGGCAGACATCAGAATGATGCAACTTTAGGCAATGACAAAGATTGGCAGAATGCCATGAAAATCTAGGAGAGGTCTAGAACAGTTTCTTCCTCACAACTCTCAACAAAAACCAATCCCATCAATCAGTACCTTAAACTTGTACTTCTAGCTTCCTGAAGTGTGAAACAGTACTTCTCTGTTGCTCTAAGACAGTTTTTGGTACTTTGTTATAATAGTTCTGGAAACTAACTCACCTTCTGAATAAACATCTTTGGACATAGATCAGCCAGCACGAGTGAAACACTCAGACATAGCATCCTGTTACCTTAATAGCACTTGTTGAGCCACCCTGAGCCAGAATCTGCAGCCAAACTTCTCCTGAATTCTCAACCCTAAGATATTATGTGATAAATGCTTGATGTTTTATGTGTTGTCACAGAGAGAATTGTGTCTTCTCCAAAATTCATTATGTTGAATCCCTGAGCCCTAATGTGACTATATTTGGAGATAGCGCCTTAAAAAAGGTGACTAATATTAAATAAGGTCATTAGGATATAACTGGTGTCCTTCAAGAAAGAGAAAGTGACACCAAGGACATGCATAGGGAGGGAAAGTCAGAAGAGGACACAGCAGGTGAGAAAGTGACTGTAGGCCAAGGAGAGAGGTCTTGGGAGAAAGTAAATATGCCACTGCCTTGAACATGGACTTCAGCCTTCAGAACTGTGAGAAAATAAAGCAGCAGGAACAATATGACTTAGACTCAGTAAAAAAGCTCAAGGAGATTAATTCTGTATGACCCAGATACCTGATTTCTGTGTTTAAGTCATTCAGTCTGTGATATTCTGTATGGCAGCCCCAGCAGACTAATCCAGGTGCTAAGTTTAGTAGTAACTTTTCACAAAAGAAGAGCTAACAGGGCCTCCTTGGTGGCTTAAGGGTAAAATCTCAGCACTATCATCTCTATGGTTTGAGTTCAATCCCTGGACAGAGAATTGACCCACAGGGCGCAGCAGACCTCTTCTGTCTCGTCCACAGCTCCCCGCAGCAATGCGCTTCAGTAGATCCATCTGTTGTGCTCCTCACTCTGTCTCTGAATCTCTCACCCCCACACCTCTAGCCTACAACCCAGTTCTTCTATGCAAAAATAAATAAATAAATACATTTTCCATAGCTATTCATAACCCAAAACTGTCTGAATAATTCATTCTATCTCAAAAAGCATGCAAACTAGGAACTTTAGCAAAATGTCGCTAAATAAATTTGGGGTCTGGAGTTTGACTTCCTTATGGCTTATGAAAGTGGCTCTGTGATAAATCTGCCACATGAGGAATAAGCGTTCCCACGAGTGACCTCTGTTTTAAATGAAAGTAGTAAGGGAAGGCACTTAGCCTTCCTGAGGCTACTGTGTGACCTGCTTGATTTTCAATCATGAGCATAACCAAGATCACAAGAGGAAGATGGGAGGTGTGTGTGTGTTTGTAACCCAGCTGAGAACCTCTCTCCATTAGAAGCAACCATTATTGTTACACCTCCATGAAGGAGAGGTGCCATTTCCCCATTCCCAATTATTTAAAGCCTCCTTGGATTACAGGTCCCAGTTTCCCATGAACCAGACGTCCAGAGCCTGAAAGCTAGAATTAGGGGTACAGCTGAGCAGGACGGTGAAGCCACATAACACAGAAAGCAGGTAGGCTCTTGGGGGCTTTTGCTTCCCTTGTTTTGACTTGCACCCAAAGACTTGGGGGAACATGGAAGGACATGTGTGGAGGAGAGACATGTAGAGAGACTTGAAAGAAACATGTAGGTGAGAGACACATAGGAAGGCTGTCCTAGGCAGAGACAATGGTGGTCACTATCTTGATTTGTACTTTAATTTCGCTTCTTTTATCCCAGATCTGCCTTACCCCTCGCTTGCTGTCCCCACCTGAAGGCACCTTAGAGTACTGGCAAGATTTTAGGCCTCAGCAGCCCTGCTTTGGGCCAGCCCTGTTTGGGCATTTTCCCCCGATGGGATGGGTAATTTTGGGTGTTTTATCAGAAAACTTTTATTAGGAATATCCTTTCTTCTCTTCTCTGTGCACCCTAATCCTATTAAAGATCTATCGTACTATGAGTATGCTTCGTCTTTGTGAGCACAAATGACTGGATCCCTTTAGATCAGGTACCCCGTAAGAGTTTGGGACCCCCGGGTACCCCTCAGTCATGCAGTAACACTACCTCTGCTTTCCTTGACAGCTTTCACCTACCTCTCTGTAGATATGCAATGACATGAAATCATTAAGCTGCCAAAAGACACTTTCTCTTCCTGAACAATAAATGGTCTCAGCTATCTGTTAAATTTTGATTACATTTCCCAGCACAGAGTAAGCATTACATAAATAATTAGTGAATGACTGAATCCGGATCTGGCCTGTTTAACTCTATACTCAGCCAGTCCTAAACCAACTCTTTAAAAAGGCAGCACCGAGCTGTGAAGTTTGCTTACTCTTCTTAATCCCTCAGGAAAACTTTCTGAGGTAGCTCCTCACCAATTCAAAGTCTTGTCTGTTTGATTTCTCTAGCAATCAATTTATTCTACAGTTTCCAGTTTCTCATTGTCAGGTAAGTGCTCACTAGTTTAACTTCTTCCTGTCCTTTCCCCATGCCAATGGCCTTTGTTTTTTCCTGTACATTTTCCAAACATGACATCAATCCAACAGCCCGCCCTATTGGGTCACTTCCCTACCCCTCTTTCTGGCCGAAATCATCACCCAGCTTACAATCAATCAGCTGCTTCAACCTTCTCACTTTCACCTACCCCATTCTGGGAAAGGCCAAATAGAAAATTCACCAAACTGTCTAAGGTTGAGAACCTGCATTTTATGATTTCATGACTTAAGTCTCTTTAGTTTGGTTCCTTGGATTTTGTCACCACTGATTGGAATGAGGGGGAAAGAATTGTTTCACATTCAAAAACCAAATGTCTGTACATAATATATATTTTAAAGATCACAGGCCTGTGCATGAATAAGGTTGTAAAGGGTAATCTCTGGTGTTTTATTTGGCCCACAACTCCAAATTCCTTTCACTAACTCATTTGCTGTTACCAAAGGGAAAGTAAAGAGTGTCTCAGGACACCACGCTTATTAAAACCCAAAAGACAGCTTAATATCAGTATTTCTAGTTACACTTCATAATTTATCTTGGTCTATACCTCATTTATATGTATATAGAGTTTATTAAGCTAATTTCTAGAAAATTTAGAAACAACCCTTTCTAAAATGGAAATATTCCAAAGACCTTTTAATTGCATTGATGAGTTAATAAAGGACACACCTGCCTTCAAAATTGTCAAATCCTTTCCCTAGCCAAAACCATTTGGAGTTTCAGTCCTTAAGGTTTGCTAAAAGCATTGCTATTAGTCAACCTAATAGCTAACACGTAGAATGCCCTTACCAGGCGTAGGCCACGTGCTCACGTGCTTAATATCTACCATTTAATCCTGCAACAGTCCTGGGAGAAAACTGATGCACAGAAAGAGTAATTCTCTATAGACATCCACCTGATAAATGATCAAGCAGGATTTAACACACAGTGAAATCTCTGATCCAGAACTTTCCAGCTTCTTGGGTTTCTAGCACCTTCACTGATGATATTTTCTTCACTTACCTAAGCGCTGGCATCAAGATTTCACCGAGTGATCACAAACCTTTGTTGCCAGGACCTAGACCAGAGCAGAAGTGTTTCCTCCATTACCCAGAAGAGAGCCCTCTGGAGAGAGTGAATATGCCCCCAGGAAGTCCTCGATTAATGTTTCCTGAATGAATGGACCAGCCTGGAATTTTTTAAAATAAGTAAATATATAAAAATGATTTATATCCACTTAAGAATAAAAACAGAAAGACCGTCTCAAAATCTTCTCTCACTAGATGCTCTCCTGGAACCCTGTGTGATCCATTTTGACGATTCAGGAAGGAGAATTCACAGAAAAAGAAAAAAAAAAACAGCAGTGGGGATTGAGGAGGGTTGGAGGATGTGGGGTGAAGGGGTTATTCCGTAAGAAAAGAGGACAAGGTGCTAGGCCCAAAGAGATGGCTCTCTTCGGATATATACTTCCAACCTAAGGTCATAATGGATGGTCAGAAAATCCAGGACGAGGGGAGACTAAAATTTCAGGACTACGGAATGATTCAATGTAAAATTTGTATCAACACTCCAACTCACTCTAAAGTGCTCAGATCTTGAAGACTGTGTCGTTGAAGTGAAGCAGGGTCGCCTAGGTGACTTCCCAGGATGGCTGTTTTTCCAAAGACAGTATTTAACGCAGCAAGGGTCGGATGGGGTGAAACACGAGCCTGCGAAGGGCCAGGAGGCCAAGAGACCTGAAGGCTCAGCGCCAGCAGCGCGCAGCCCCGCAGCCGGGCCTCGAGCCAGGGCCGCCGCCTGGGGGCGCACAAGACGGGCCTGGGAGAGGTGGGCCTTGGGGCGGGGGTGGGGAAGGGCGGGAGTGGGGTCTTCCGGGCAAGATCAGGCTCGCGCCCGGTCCACGCCGGCGCTGTCTCGGGCGACGCCGAGCCCCGCGGTCACAGTGGTGTTCAGGTACAGGGCCAGGGCTGTCAGGCCCGGCGGCCGCCCTCACCCCGCACACCCGCCCCACGCCGAGGTCGCTGACCCGCGGGAGGCCCGAGCGGCCGGCAGCCATAGGCCGCGGCGCGGGGCGGGAGGGGGCTCGGCCAGGGGCGGGCTTTCCCGCCGCGGGTGGACTTTGCCGGGCTCGCCCCCGAAGAGTCCAAAGACGCAGAGACCCAGCGCGGCCTCAGGGGAGCCCTCGCACCCGCGTGCGACCAGCCGGAGCCCGCGGGGGAGAGCTGCGGTGGTCTTTCCCGAGCGAACAGTCGGTGACTGTTCCTGGCCGGGCTGTCTGGCTTTTCCAGCCCTCAAGAGCTGCGGAAGGCGCCGGCGCTGGGGTGTCCGAGGCATGAATTACGCACGGTTCCTCACCGCCACCAGCGCGGCCAGGAGGCCTTCCACCCTCCGAAACCTGAGTGAGTCCTGGGCCCGCGCCTCCTCTCCCTCCCGGGGAGGAGATCCTCGCAGAGCCCCCGAGGGCCAGAGGGTGGTGACCGCTTGGCTGCGTTCCTTCATTCCACGGGGAAAGCTCTCCTGTGATGGCTGGGCGCGCAGGCCAGTGAGTTTGACCCGTGGGTAGGGGCTAAAGGGAGGAGGGTGTTAGCTTCTCTTTCCTTCTCGCTCGCTCAGTGTTTGAGTTGGACATCTCCACCCCTGAGATGGGCTCGGGAAAAGCTATTCCAGATGTTTACTTTAGACTAACATTGTCACTAGAAATTGTCCAGTTTTCAGTTTGACTGTAATGCAGCACAGCTCAGTGTGTGAAGGTCTTCAGTGAATGTGTCTGTTTCTCTTCCGTGTTTTTCGTAGCTGACTTACTGATGTCCTCGCCCAAATCAGTCATCTCCTTAGCTACTGGAGCGCCAAATGAGAACACCTTCCCGTTTAAGAGTGCGACTTTCACCATAAAAAATGGAGAGACCATCCGATTTGAAGACGAGATAATGAAGAGAGCACTTCAGTATTCGCAAAGTGCTGGGTAGTTACCTATAGATAACATCACTTGGTTGGCTTATTGTCATGAGCTGTACTTTACAGCCCACTGGTAAAAATGACGGGTGCCTTTTTTAAATGGGTACTCGACGGTTAGGAAGGTTTGGGGAAGAGTTTTCAAAAATTAAGAGCAGCAGGGATATATCCATTGACTGCTTCTTGATGTTAAACGACCGGGGAATCAGAGAAGGCTTCTAGAAAGAAGTACCATTTGAGCTGAGTCTGCAAAACTGAGAGAGCTAGGTGAGGAAATTGGTTTGGGGAAAAGAAAAGGCTGATCCAGGAAGCAGCAAATTTAAGTCCCAGGGCATTTTCTAATCGTTGTGTTTTCCTTTAAGCAGGCAGCTGGGCAAATATTTTGCCCTCATATCAGATGGCCTTACTTTATTAAAGGCAAGACGGAACACATTCTTTAAGACTTTCCTCAGGTTGTCTTTGTCCAGTGATAAAGTGCAATTTAGTGTTTACAAATTATACTTTATTAAAGGCTACTTTGCGCTGCCACATCCAAATGAATGATATGTAATAATATACACAGAACCTTTTGTTTCCATGCTATAGGGAATAGATGGACCCTGAACTTCTAGGAATCCTATGGAAATATCCCTAAGAACAAAGATTTGACTATGCAGTGAGTGCTCTAGTAGAAAAGAAAAGTTTTGAAATAAAAAAAAATACAGATTCAAACCTCAGCTCATTTAAGCTACTGTTTGGATTTATGTGACTGTCTTAATCTCTAAATCTGCTGCCTTGTCTTTTAAATAGGGCTATTGATATTGACAAAAAAAGCATTTGAGGATTTTTTAAGTGAATGTATAAAATGCCTCGTATAAAGCTACCATTTAGCTCCTGTCTACTATTATTATGATTTTTACTGCTATAAATTTGAAAATACATTTTATGCTTTAGAATTCCAGAGCTGGTATCCTGGCTAAAACAGTTGCAAGTAAAATTGCATAATCCTCCCACCATCAATTATCCAGCCAGTCAAGGAAAAATGGACTTATGTATCACAAATGGCAGCCAAGAAGGCCTTTGTAAGGTAAGACTGAAAGGGGAGACTACCCCACATTAACACCCATATATGTCCATCAATACCATCACCTCTCACTTAACCACAAGAGGATCATGTTTGTGAATTACTGTGGTCTTTCCTGTCATTATCTAGAATTATAAACGGGAAACTTAAAGACATTCACCAACCTGATTTTTCTGAAGTACAGATCATGTGATCAATGACCCAAAGGTTGGCTTCATTAAAACAAAGTTCCCATTAAGAGAGTACCCAACTCCTTCCGTTTTTAAAATGCTCAGCTCCTCTGACTGTGTCAGTACCACACCGGGCGGCTCTCCTCTGGCCCTCTCCTCCTCCCTTCCTTTGCGTCCCCTCCTCTACACAACCATTACTTACTGGCATCCCGCAAGGCTCAGTGCTTGAACCTCTTGCCCCTTCATCTATACACTTTCCTCAGTACCTTCGTTCACACCCATGTGTGAACTCCCAGGTTCCATCCAAATCCAGTTGTTCATCTGTCCACCTGACACATGATATTTCAAAGGCACCTCAAACCAAAACCCACATCATTTTCTCTGTCAAATGAATAATTTTGGGTTCTGTTTGGTTTGGTTAAATGATACCATCCCCACCATCTCATGGCTCCACAACCAGAAATCTAGGAGACACTGTCAACACCTCTTCTTCACTCCCTTATAATCCCTAGTTATGTTTTGATTTCCCAAAGACCTCTTAGTTGTCCTCTCCAATTAAAGCATCATTCTCCTGATCCAAAGTACCTTCTACTGTCCACAGGGTGGCAGCAAAAACTTCCCAAATAACCTTAAAAACTTTCCACAAGTAACCTCATTCCACTCTTATTCTTTCATATTACAGCCAAACTGATGTCCTCAAAGGCATAGCTGATATCCTTCCTGGCTTCACTTGGCCTAAATGCCCACTTCTTTCTCACCTCACTCCATTCCTCTTTACACTCCCCTTCAAGTCACAGAATTCTTGGAGTTTCTCAAAATGTAACTTGTCACCCCTACACCTCACGTCACTTCCTCAAGAAGCCTCCCCTGACTGTCCTGAATTCCAGGACATTGAGTTCTTACAACATCAAGCATCCATACTTAATAGCAAAGGTGTCCACTGCATCTTACAGAAGTGGATTCCATCTCAAAAATCCACTTTCTTTGCACATCCACAAGAAGCAACTCCTCATCCATTCAAGTTTTATTCTGAGAGAGCAGCAAATCAGTCACATCTTCAGGCTCTATTTCTAATTCTAGTTCTTTCGCTATTTCTACCACTTCTGAAGTTACCTCCTCCACTGGCATCTGGAAACCCTCAAAGTCATCCACGGTAGTTGAAATCAACTTCTTCAAACTCCTGTTAATGCTGCTAATTTTGACCTCTCCCATCACAAATGTTCTTAATGGCATCTAGAATGGTGAATCCCTTCCAGAAGGTTTTCAATTTACATTGCCCATGTCCTCAGAGGAATTGTTACTTAAAGAACCTATAGCTTTGTGAAGTGCATTTCTTATATAATAAGACTTGAAAGTCAAAATGATTCCTTGTCTTAGGCTGCAGGAAGGATGTTGTGTTAGTGGATATGACATCAGAACAGCTCTCCCCTCCATCTCCATCAAAGCTTGTGGGTGACCAGGGAGATTGTCAAAGAGAAGCAGTATTTCACAGGAACTCTTTTTCCTGAGGTATTGCTATTGATCTCAACAGTGAGCTTAAAATATTCAAAAACAGGTGTGCTGTCATCCAGACAGCACTTTATTATTCCATTTACAGAGCACAAGCAAAGCAGATTTAGAATAATCTAATTCCTAAGCCCCCTAAGATTTTCAAAATGGTAAATGAAAATCAGTTTCAACTTAAAGTCACCAGCTAGATTAGCCCCTAACAAGAGTCAGCCAGTCCTCTGAAGCTAAGGATTGACTTCTCTCTAGCTAAGACATTCTATGGCATCTTCCAATACAAAGCTATTTTGTGTGCATTGAAAATCTTGCTTAGTGTAGCCACCATCATTATTTATTTACTTACATCTTCTGGATAGCTGGCTGCAGCTGCTACATCAGCACTTGTTGCTTCATCTTGCACTTTTACGTGATGGAGATGGCTTATTTCCTTAAGTCTCATGAACCAACCTCTGCTGGCTTCGAACTTTTCTTCTGCAGCTTCCTCACCTCTCTCGGGCTTCATAAAATTGAAGAGTTAGGCGCTTACTCTGGGTTAGGCTTTGGCTTAAGGGAAGGTTGCGGCTGGTTTGGTCTTCTACCCAGACCACTAAAACTCTCTTCACATCAACAGTAAGTTTGTTTGTCTGTCCTCACATTTATATGTTCACTTTTCATTTCCTTCAAGAACTTTTCCTTTGCATTTACAGCTTGGCTAGCTGTTGGGCGCAGAGGTCTAGCTTCCCAGCCTATCTCAGCTTTCAACATGCCTTCCTCACTAAGCTTAATCATTTCTAGCTTTTGAGTTAACATGAAAGAGACATGCAACGCTTCCTTTCACTTGGACACCTAGGAGCCACAGTAAGTTATTAATTGGTCTAATTTCAGTATTTTTCTATCTCAAGGAATAGGAAAGCCCAAGGAAAGATAGATATCGGGAACCACTGGTCAGTGGAGCAGTTAAAATAAACACATTTTTAATTAAGATTGCCATCTCGGGGCCTCCCTGGTGGCGCAAGGGGTTAAGTCTCAGCACTATGAAGCTGTCTGTAGCTACTGCAGCACGAGTTCAATCCCCAGCCAGGGAGCTTCCCACATGGTGCAGCAGACCTCTCCTGTCTGGCCCCCTGCTCCCCTCAGCAGTGTATGTCAGTAGATCTGCCTGTTCTGCTCCCCACTCTGGTGAATCCTCTCACCCCCACACATCTGGCCTATACCCCAGTTCTCATATGCATAAATAAATAAAAATAAATCTTTTTAAAAAATAATAGATACAATAATGAAAAAGTTTGAAATACTGTGAGAATTACCAAAATGTGACACAGACACAAAGTAAGCACATGCTGTTGTAAAAGTGGCACCAGAAGGTGTACTGGAGGCAGGATTGCCATAACCTCCACTTTGGAAAAGATACAGTATCTGTGGGGTACAATAAGGTGGGGCACAATAAAATGAGGTATGTCTGAACTATCCCAACTAATCAATGCTTCTTTTGTTAGGTCTTTGAAATGCTCCTTAATCCTGGAGATAATATCCTCCTAAGTGAACCAACTTATTCAGGAACACTTCATTCTGTGAGTACACATTTTTAGAAAAGCCACCTCTCAGAACAAATAACAAATTATTGAATCTTTAGAATTATTTGTCCACTGAAAAACAAAATAGCATCTTTCATCTGTAAATAGAGAATCTAAAATGACATATATAAAAAATGTGCCCTCTGCTTTATATATTACTTTTTATTAAATGTACCTAAATGTATAGAAGCTAAAATAAGGTGGTATAAAATTATGTCAGTTTTCTTAAAATCAGTATTCACTTGAAAAGTGACTTAATTTATGAAAACTTATTTTTTCATTACCATTTTTTATTACCATATGTCTAAGTATGATCATTGCTATATGTTGATTTAATGTAACTACAAATGAATATGGTGTAATTAGGACTTTCCATCCCACTGTTAACTTAATGGGACTTTAATATGCAGAATGAAGAAGCTCACTGTCCAGCTCTGCTGCGTGCCGGTTAGAACACACCACTGAGTATTTGGTCAGACCAAATACTTTGTGTGTGTGTGTGTGTGTACGCAAACTGGAGCACAGTCAGAGATGAGTAATCACAGGAAGTAGGAAATTAGAAACCTACCACAAGGGCCTCCCTGGTGGTGCAGCAGTTAAGCGCTGCGCTGTGGAGCTGTCAGCAACGGCGATACTAGTTCGATGCCCAGCCAGGGAGAATCCCACATGGCGCGGCAGACCTCTCCTCCCTCACCCGCTGCTCCCCTCAGCAGTGTATTTCCGTTGATCTGCCTGTTCTGCTCCCCACTCTCTCTCTGGTGAACCCTCTCGCCGCCCCACACCTCTGGCCTGTACCCCAGTTTGTATGTATTAAAAAAAAAAAAAAAAAAGAAAGAAACCTACCACATGAAGAATGGTTATAAGAACTGTGGATGCTTCACCCAAAAAGAGAAGACTCAACAGAGACATGAGAATTGTCCCCAAATATATCAAAGTTATCCATAGACTTATTTGTGCATGTTCTTAAGGTTGACAGAATTGGAACTACCAGGGTGGAAATTACATGACAACAATTTCAACTCAATATAAGCACTTTCTAACCATCCTACCTAAGTCCCCGAAGAGGTAAAGCATTGCCCCAGCTATAGGTGCCAAACTTTCCCTAGATTGTCACAAAACAAGTGTTTCCTTAGAACAGAGAAATTGAATTAGGTGCCCTTTATGCTCTATTGCCTTTAAATTCATGGAGCTCTTTTTTTTTTTTTCAAATTTAACATTATCTTTATAAGACTATATGAGCATTAGCTAGTCTTAGAAGGGCAGATTTTCCCAACACTCTTAAGGAAGGAAAAAATTGGTATTGTAAAAATAACATTTTTCCAATGAGTAATTTGAAAAATAAATTAAGGAAACTCTTCCATTTGTAATAGTATTCAAAAGAATAAAACATTTGGGGATAAATCTATGAAGGTGAGTGGCAGGTACATAAAAACTGCAATACATTGCTCAAAGAAATTAAAGACCTAAATAAATGGAAAGACATCACCTATTCGTGTATGTAAGATTTAATATTGTTAAGATGTCAGTACTACCAAAGCAATCTACAGATTCAATGCAATTCCTATGAAAATCCCATTATTCCTTTTTGCAGGAATAGAAAAGCCAATTCTCAAAGCCAAACACAAAAGACCAAATACCATATGATTCCATGTGTGTGATCCATCTAGAACAGGCGAATTCATGGAAACAGAAAGTAGATTAGAGGGGACCAGAACCAGGGGTGGGGGAGAAATGGGCTTTATTGCTTAATGGGTACAGAGTTTTTGCTTGGGGTTATGAACAGGTTTTGGAAATCAATAGTGATGACGATGGATACACACACTGTGAATGTAAATATTGCCACTGAATCATGTACTTTAAAAAGGCACATTTTTGTTATATGTATTTTATCACAGTTTAAAAAACTAAAGTAAAATCACTGTTTTGCTGAATGACTGAATAGTTATTATTACTTTCCTAAAATCCTAACACACACACACACACACACACACACACACACACACACACGTTCTCACATATCCAGACACAAACCGTGTGCCAAGCTCTGAAGACAGATGCTGAAAAGCAAGATGTGTTTATTTCATGGTCCTGATTGGTCTGTTGTGCTCATACTAGATGTGCTTCTTGAATATAAAACTCTTTTAGATGTATCCTAAGTAAGGTCCGGATTATTCTTTCTTAGTGCAGAATTCTACATTTAACTGCTCAGACGAATGCTTACTTGTCTTTTGAAAATTGTTTGTCAGAGAAGCTCAGTCAGTTATTATCCTTAAATTATAACTTTTTTCTTTATGTCCATCCAAGACTAAAATTCCACAAGATTTTTATAAAGTTACGTTTGTAAGCCAGGCCATTCCTGGCCAGCCTGCCAGGCCAGCCTTAGCAAATGGTAAGACCTTGAAATACTTGCACACTCCTTGCTAAGCTGTAGCCCTGATCCCCCCTCAAGACCCCAGCACCAACCAGGTCCCTTTCCTAAGATCAGCCTGGACCCCCCATGATACAGAGTTAATGCCAGTGTTGGGGGGTTTCCAGGACTTGGGTCCAGTGCTTATCACTTGTTAAATAGTCTTAATGTCACCTCTGCTTGTAACTGCTGTGTGTCTGAGCATGACATATGCTTTAGGTGAGTAATTTACTTTGTCAAAACATTCCTTAATAAACACTTTATGAACCAGTTCTAATTATAATTATAATTCAGTCAAAAGAAACTAGGTCATGCTATATAACAGTGACCCAATATCTCAGTGCCTTACAGCTACAAAGGTTTGTCTTTCTCACACTACAACTCTACCACAAGGCAACTGAGGCTCTGCCCTGGGTCATCTCTCTCCTCAGCCCCAAGCTGACAGAAGCAGCCTCTGCCTGGAGCACTGTCGCTCATAGAGCAAAGGGAAGAGAGAAACAGAACAAGATGGACTTGAAAGTGTCTTTTGAGAAGGACACACATCACCCCACTCAGAAATTACTGACCAGACCCAGACATGGGCAACACAGGCCCATACGAACAGTCTAATCCATCCTCTGAGAATCGATGGGGTGTTTTTGAACAAAAATGGAATCTGCCCACGGCAACATCATAATAATATGCTACCTCAACCCTGTGGAGTGTGGAGCTGAGTGGGTTTATATGTTTAACAGTACAGAGGGTCACATGGTACCATTCTCAGTCAGCACGAAGGGTACTTACATTCCGGAATTGTGTCTGAAGGTGGGTTTTGTTTTTTGTATGTGCTCAACAGCTACAGCCGCTGGGCTGCAACATTCTTAGCGTTTCCAGTGATGAGCACGGGATGATTCCAGAGTCCCTCAAGGAAATACTTTCCAAATGGAAACCCGAAGATTCTAAGAACCCCAAGAAAAACACCCCCAAATTACTTTATACTGTCCCAAATGGCAACAACCCTACTGGAAACTCATTACCAAGCAACCGCAAAAAGGAAATCTATGAGGTATTTTTCGAGAATGTGGTATGTGGCTAAGTGCTCAGTTCTTTTTGACTTTAAAGAGTACAATGCTGGATCCCTTTCTTATCAGCCTCCCGCCTTCAAGGAAGAGGCTCTGTTATAAAAGGAAGTCATCTATGCCAAGGGTCCTAACAAATTTGAACTCAAGAAATTACTACATCTTCTGTTATCTATGAGATGTTTCCATTAGCTGATATTTCCAGAGAAAGAAATAGCATTCTTGGCCTGGTATTAAATTTTGTGAAGCTATTTAATATTCTCCCCTAAATTTGGTTTTCTTCATTTTATATTTATATTTTCAACTTGTCTCTTCTCTTTCCTATTCTATGTCATTTTGGATTGCAAAGAAAGTCTTTAAAAAGAAGAGGCATGCTCCTTTTGTAAGGTCTCCAGGTGCCTGATTCTGACGCCTAAGCTTCTCACTGTCAATGTTTTTTTTTAAGTTATCGAACACATATTGAGTTATAAAGAAGTCTTTGACAAATAAATGTGCCTCTTATTTTTGTAAAGTCTCTTTTATGTACCTGACAGTGCTACCTAGCCTTTTACTACAAATAGATTTTTAAAATAAGTACCAAACCCTTTTAAATATTTAATTTAATCATGTGCAGTGATACCGTAAGATTTTCAAGCAGGTCTTCTTTACTCAACATTAAAGAGGGCTTTTATTCCAAAATAATGTCTTACTCTTACTTTTTCCCTACCCCTGAACTCTGTCCTGAATTCTCTTCTTATTTACATACCCCCCCCATCCTTTGGCAGTCTCATCTAGTTCTATGACTATACATCCCTGAACTCCAGACTTCTGTATCCAGCCTCTCTACCCAATTTCTGTATCAAACATCCAACATAAATATCTAGTAGGCACTTCAAATTTCACATGACCAAATAGAACTCCTGATTTTTTCCTGTCATACCCCAAACCTCCAATTCAAGCCCTTCATATTCTCCAACTCTATAAATAGTGCCACCATCAACAAATACCTTTTATTCCTCTTCCCCTTCCCCCCTCTTCCAACTCCTTCCATCCACTCCATCCTGTGAATTCTACCACCACATTCATCCATGTCTCTCCACTGCTATTACTATCACAGTCTTTTCAGTCACCATCTTCTCTCACTGGTCTTCTGTAGGGGTGCCCTCATTTTACCTTCTCAGACAGGGCTTCCCAGCGAGCCAACCTGAACTAGCTACCATGTCACTTTCTCTCAAATGTCACCCTGTTTAATGGTCTACCTGGCTCTTAAACACGCCCCCCCCCCATCTGATATTCTATTTGTTATCCATTGCCTTATATTCTGCCATGAAATTTAAATCCCATGAGAGCAAGAGCCTTTTTTCATTGTCTAGGACAGTAGGTGCTCAACAACTTATTGAATGAATGAATAAATGATGGATGTGTACAAAGAATTATGACTCCAAATGATCTTAATTTTAGACAGCTCTTAACATAAAATATACTACTACTTAACCTTTTTTAGCTTGCAAGAAAATATGACTTCCTCATAATGGAAGATGATCCATACTATTTTCTCCAATTCAGCAAGGTAAGTGACAATGTCAATTAGAAGAGCCAACTGTAAGTTATTTCCCTGCATTTGATTTTGGCCTTTTCTGCTATGTCAGAGCTAATCCAGCTTTATATTGAAATTAAATAAAAAATCATTAACTTGCTACTACTTTCATCTTTAATCTTTCAATTTTATCCTAGGATTGTTACTTTCCATTTCTGGCATTACCAGTCTTTCCAGAAATTGCTTACCTTCAGAGTGGTAGCTGGCACTCTGTACCAGGCATCTGGACAAGCAGAGTGAGTCAGGGCTATGGCCTTGGACTCCAAAATCCTAGCTCATAGGGTTTTATCTCAGGGAGTTAACTTCAGTCTTGGTGCGGTTGACTGGAATGAAGTCGTAGAAGGATCTAGAAGCTATGTTCAAGCTGAAGGAGAAAGAGTTGTGCTCAGTTAGTGATGTACACTATGGACACAGGACAAGCATTACTTGCAAGCAAGCTACATATTTGCCATTTGTTGTTTAGGTCCTGGATCTTTCCTGCAGAATAATGGGCTTTAGACTCTTTCTCACTCAATCTCAAAGCCATTTTTTAGGGTCACTGATTCCTAACAGATAATGTTACAGATTAAAATGCTTAATTCCTCCTAATCAAACACTATGTTTATTTGTTCTCCAGCCTGTAGAGACTGAATCCAAGGGCCCAGTCTCCCATTTAAGTCTACAAAAAAGAAACAAAAACTCTTGACTAGTCTATCTAGTTTGCTGAATATCATGTCTGCTTAGCTGCCCTCCCCCCTCAACCTGACCAAAGTCCCCTTTCTTCTTTGTCCTACTTGTGAAGTGTATGTTAAAGTCAGTATTTCAAGAATCTGTTTTCTCTCTCCAAGCAAACCTCAACAGAGCTTTGTTTTGATCTTGTCTGACCTAGTTTTTCTTGAGTTTTCTAAATCTGTTAATCTTGGATCTCAAACCTTGGGGCAAGGACAACCTATATGAGTTTTCCTAAATTCATAATAATGGCATCTTAAGCAAATGAGAAAACCTTTGTATGTGTTTTGGCAGAAGAGCCATTTGAAAACAGGAGATACTAAAAAATGCACATGCATCTCTGCTTTCTTTGGCTTTGTAAAGGGTTGAGATGAAGGTAAAGGTAATCAGGCCTCAGGAGATCTGAATCTACACCCTCTCCATTCTCATGTAAATTAGACAGTCACTAGCATTGTTCTCAAACCAACAGTGACCCTGTTTTGTTTTTTTCTATATCAGCCCTGGACACCAACTTTTCTTTCCATGGACGTTGATGGGCGTGTCATCAGGGCTGACTCTTTTTCAAAAATCCTCTCCTCTGGGTAAGCCTTGAAATAGTTTAGCTCTAAATAGAGACTGCTCCTCAGTATCTTTTAGTCCAAATGATTCTTTTCACTTAAGATGCTTGTATTCCACTTGTCTTAAAATACCAGTTTAATAATATGAACATAGATCTTTTCTCTTTGTCTCCAGTAATCAAAGGCCAAGTGTCTTTTTAATCTAAAGGATGTAAAAGGTCAGCTGGTCAACTTTGTGGTTTCCTATGTGAAAGAGCATATGTAGATATATGTAGTCAGACTGGCATTCTATTTTAACTGTACATTTAAACTTAAATTTGTATTTTAAATAAGAAACACTTTTAAGAGAATGTTTCCATTGTCTAGGTTCATTTGTCCCCAGGACACAACCCTCTTCCTAACGAAGTCAGTAAAGTGATATACTCATTGTTAATATAGGGTTGGTTTGATGCTTTTTCTCTTTTTGTGTAGGTTGAGAATAGGATTTATTACTGGACCAAAACCCTTCATAGAGAGAATTATTTTACACATGCAAGTTTCAACAATGCACCCCAGCACTTTTGCACAGGTAAGGGCAATTTAAGAAATGGGAATTTTTTTTAACCAGATCAGAAGAGATAATAGATGTTGGCACGTAAGATTGAGTTCAGGTAACAGGGAGAGAAATCACTAACATTGATTTTCTAGTTCCAATATGGACTGAATTAGAACACCATATGTGACAGATGCATACTCTAAAAGAAAATGAGAATTGAATTAACCTGGTGTTATTTTATGGCATAGGCCACAAACTTCTTGAGAGTTTGTGTCTTATTCATCTTGTGTCCTTAGCATCTTACCCATTCCATTAAAAAAAAAAAAAAAAAACAACTTTGTTAAGCAGGATAAAATGGAACTGGGCTAGGTGAAATCATTGTCTTGGACCCTATAGTAAGAACAATGATTTCAAACCTTAGTGACTCATTATGTACCTTTATTATACATGTGCACTGACTTCTACTAAACACACTTTTTGAAATGTATTTTCATTAAAGTAGAATTATTTTGGAGAATGTATAAATTTCCTCAAAAGCTTTGAGAAAGCACTGAATCCACCCCTAAGGTAGGAGAATCAGACATTAGGGATAGATTGTTATGTAAAAACTAAAAAACACCTTGTGAGGTTGATGCAGATTAGGACATTCATTTGATAGTGTACATTCCACAAAGCGCAGATGTCCTGCGTCTCGTCAGGCTGGGAGCCCTTACGTATTTTCTCTGTTAGTAACAGAACTTCACTGTCCATTTATAAATTTAGAACTTCTATTTTAGAGAGAAAAACTTCCCAAGATACTACTTAATACATCTTCTACGTATCGTTTATGTGTGGAGAGGGAGGACAGTATTGTAATTAATGACTTGGACTGAAGCTGAACAGCTAGCCTTGAATCCAAGCTCTCTGACTGTGTAGAAAAGTTAATTTAACCCTCACCGCAGCTTCCTCATCAGTAAAATATAAATAATAAACTCCTTAATAAGAGTGTAACAGACTGAATTAGGTAAGCTATACTAATATATTAGAATATTTTCTGGCACATAGCAAGTATTATATAAATACTTGTTATTTTTCTTCTTGCCATTGTTTTTAATAAATTTATTATAAATCACTGTATGAAACTTGTTCTATCTTAGGGTCATTTACACGTCATTGAGAGTAATTTGCTTTAACATTTGGCAAAAAACATATTTCGTCATGAACCATGACATTTGTTGTTGTTTTATCTTTTAGCTTCTTGTATCACAGCTTCTACACCAGTGGGGGGAAGAGGGCTTCCTTGCTCATGTACAGAGGTATTAATTCATTTTTTAAAAAGTGAACAAGAGGGGCCTCCCTGGTGGTGCAAGGGGTTATGCACAGCACTGTGGAGCTGTCTGCAGCTACGTTGCGAGTTCAATGCCCAGCCGGGGAGATTCCCACATGGCGCAGCAGACCTCTCCTGCTTCGCCCTCTGCTCCCCCCAGCAGTGTACTTTGGTCAATCTGCCTGTTCTGCTCCCCACTCTGTCTCTGGTGAATCCTCTCACCACCCCACATCTCTGGCCTGCACCCCAGCTTGTATGCATAAATAAATAAATCTTTTTAAAAAAATGAACAAGATAAAAGTTTAGTGAACATAATATAGAGCATCCAGAGTACTGATTTATTTCACTTCTTTTCCAAGTATCCTAAGATGGACATAGGAACAGTCCATTAGAAGCAAAAAGTGTATTTGTTTTATTAGTTCTTCACCTAAAATTTCTTCTCAAAAGATTCCAAGGTCTGGTTTGAAAGCAGTTCCCATGCTATTTAAGGAATCTGAAATTCTCACCATGTTAGGATTCACTTATTTAACTTATTTAGAGTATCTACAGTTCATATACATAAGCATTTTATTTAATAATTAACTGTGAGGAACAGGCATTGGCTCAAATACAAATGAGTGAGAATATAATTTACCTAATCAGAATATCGGTGCACTTTATGAATTACTTTACTTATGTAAACAGACCACTTCCAAGGTCATTTACAAATAAGGAAAAAACGAGTGTCCTTATCCCAGACAGTGATTCATCATTTCAATAGTATCTTCTCTGAGCCTTAGAGTTCTCCTACCCCATAAATGACAGTCATATTTGGACAACTAAAGACAGAGGTTAAAGCAACTACTTCTGTTGATACTCAATTTTAGATTCAGTATTTTATACAGAAATGGACTTTGCTGTATTAATTATCATTTTCAGATTATTCCAAAACAAAGGAAAAAGCACATTGATTAAATGTTTACTACCAGAAAAATCAAATAAGTATGCTCTATTCCCTTATCAAGCATTCAACATATTAATCAAGAAACAAAACAAATTCTTGTAGACTAGACTTCAGAGCCAGTTAATGTACTAAACACATCCATTTCATTGTTTTCTTCTTCTAGGGTTATTGACTTCTATAGTTTCCAGAAGGATGCATTATTGGCAGCTGCAGACAAGTGGTTAAGCGGTAAGGATTAAGTAAATCCTATTTGTGGTACACAGTAGCAACTATATAAATGGGCAGTAAACACTGTATAGTTTTTGTTAATAACCTTGGGGGTAAGAAATAGAGTGGGGGGGTATTCTTGTTATCCTACAAATAATCTCAGAAGTAACAGTCTGCGCATTTCTACCCATTTCTACCTGTTAGCAGCAAAGAATTCATAAGTGAAAAAAAAAAAGGTCAATTAGTCTAAAAATCAATTTCCAGTAAGTTACTTAAAGCTTTTGTTATATCAAAATTTTACCCAAAATATAAGAGGAATTGTCAAACAGTATATTCCTTTTCCACCTAGATTATATCATAATAAAACAGTATAATCTAATAAATCTAAGGTAGATCTTTCATTAAAAATTATTTATTTCCTTGTCATTATTTATTTCCTTGTCATTTATCTGTCTAATATCATTAAAATACTTTTATTATGAATAATAGTAAACCAAAAATTAAAAGTCTATGTTTTTGTTATATTTTATGCCTTGTGAAGTCTTGGTAAAAACGATTATCTTATTGATATTGATACCACATTTATAGTGAACTGGAAGAAAAGATTTTAATCAACAGCAATTATTTTAAACAGATAATAATGTAAATCAAAAAATATTTCCTTCCTTCTTGATTTCTCTATCCTATTAGTCAATGAAACGTAAAGTCTACAAATATACCTGGAAAACTTGAATTATAAAGTAACTCTTTATAAGTAATTACATTTTGATAAAAACTCTAATCCATTGAACTTCTAAGCTGTTATATAAACGATAGGATTTGTTGCAACAGTGGAAGAATCTAGATAGAGTTAAAGAAACATTCTAAAGCTGAAAGAGCCATGTTTGGCATGGAGAGATCTACCTAAAAGAGGTAGACATGGGTACTAGATTTCTTACACTATTCTAAAACTGACTAAAATAGTAAATAGACACATGTCCGCTCTCTCCCTTTCACACCTCACCTTTTAAAATAAAGTTCAGAACATCAACTTTCAGGACTCACAAAATCATATTTTTAATATAATTTATTTATATATATTTTACATTAGTGTTCATTTTTGTGCAATGTTTGCTTTTTCCTCTAAGGTATAGTCCCATAGAATTCCCACCACCAATTCACCCATCCACCATTGTCAGAGTCCCTGGTGTTCTTCCCTCCCCTGTTTTGATCAAAATCATATTTTTAAAAAATGCTATCACTGAAGGGACATTTTTGGAAATACTAGTTTATAATTATTGCAGTCATATCATTAAGCAATATATCTGGTATCAAAATAGCTTCAGAAGATATCTGTTCTCTTGTTTGCAGGTTTGGCAGAATGGGATGTTCCTAATGCCGGAATGTTTTTATGGGTTAAAATTAAGGGCATCTCTGATACAAAACAACTGATTGAAGAAAAAGCCATTAAGAGAGAGGTAAAAGGGGAGGGGGGGGAGTTTTAGTTTTTCTTTAATCTTTAGTTGAATAAAAACGCCAAGGCATTTATTATTACTAACCACCCAACTCATGATATTTTAATATCAAATATGTAATCTCATTATTAAAATTGTAATAGAATTTGTAGGTGACATAATTATTCTTCTGATCTAAATAGAAAATATAGTCACTCATCTGAGCTGCTGGTTAGTTTAGTGGTAAAGAGAAGTGTCAGGAGCTACACTCCTTGGGTTAAATCCTTTCCCACCCTTTGCTGGACATGTGGCTTTGGGTAAGTAACCTTCCCTGACTTTATATGTAAAATACAGATAATACAAATCCTGCTTCCACCCCCACAGAGAATCACTATACTGATTAACTGAGCTAATATGTATGAAGCACTTCAACTAACCCCTGACACACAGTTGTAAATGCTTGAAGTATTAGCCATTAGTATTTTAAATTGAAGGATTTTTTTTTCCTGATTATGAAACATACTCTTGTAAAATGCACTTAACAAGCAAACTTGGAAAATGCACATAAGTGCAATGAAAGTTGGAAGTATAATGAAAAATTATTAAATAGCCCATAACTTTGCCACTCAAATTTTGTGAACATCTGTGGTGTGTTTTCTGGAAGAGCTTTTATCTCTCTAGTGTTTAGGCTGTGCAATCATTTTACATGGTTAAAATGAAACAGAAAAGTTCATATCCTGCTTTTTTTGTTGTTTAAAATTAGCCCATGAGGATTTCTTCTAGGTTACTTTTCTCTTTTTGTTCTTAAATCATAAGTCTACTTAAATTCCATTTGAGGACAATGAAAGTTAAGAAATTCAAATATTTTTCTGTGTAGCTTTCTAACTTACAAATAAATTATCCTTTCTCTATTCATTAATTCCTTTATCATATTTGTCTTTTTCCTAAACACTGGATCTGTTTCTAGGATCACTTTTGTCTTAAAGCAATAAGCACAAGAGAACAGATTGTGATGGTGTTGGCAACGTACCATGCTAGTGCATTTGAGCCACATGGGCCAGAGGGTAGACATGGAAATTGACTGGCTAGCCCTGAGGGAGGCTCTGCCATCCTGGGAAGTCCACTCATTCTCTCCAGTCATCTTACTTGAAGGCAGGACACATGCCTTATGGACTATTCTAACCCTAGTAAGAGCCCATAGCAGTTACTTAGTAAATACTAAGCTGATTTATTTCAAAGAAATATATTTTAGTATAATAAAACAATTTAATATTTTCTTTGCTTTTATGCCTATGCCCTTATCATTAAAAGCATTTGCTAAGTGACTATTTGTCTTTCTGAGCTAGCTGCTAATGATACAGACGTCATATTTCGTTGTAGTTGTTTCAGCCCTCTTCATTTGTTCCATTTCTCCTGAGCAAGAATCTTTACTTTTCCTAAATAATCTCCAGATTTTATCCAGATTTTAGCCATCTCGCAAAGAAATTATTGTTACTCCTTTTTCCCTTGCAGCAATTTAATTCTAACACATCCCAAAAATTTTCCACTATGTGAGAAGAAATTATTTTCATTTTATTGTTAATCAGGACACACAGAAAATCATCTGCCTTGAAATCTTCTCCCCACAGTGCCCCCATTTTACTCCCAACTCATCTTATTTTAGCAGGCAGTGTCCAGATTTACACCATGTAACTAGCAGTTACTAATGCTTTTTAAAATCATGGTTGTACTAGTTAACTATCTCAAAAATTTAATCAAAGTTTATTTCAGACTCACATAAAATTTTCAGAGATGTGTTCTGCAGGCAACTCTGTTCCGGCCAAGGATTCAGAGATCTTGTTTCCTTCAATTATTGCTCTTTGGGCTTCAACATATGGATTTCCCAGTGGCTACAAAATGGAAAGGACAAGGGGGAAGTTCCATGTATCACTTTACATCTGTTGACTGGGACTCAGCAACGTGGCTACACACAACTAGAAGAGGCTGGTGAATAGAGTCCATTGATATGCCCAACAAAGGGCAAGGATTTCGCATCAGTGCTCTGTCTGCCACCATGGTCATAAAGAATAGGAGTTGGGTCTCCCTGGTGGTGCAAGGGGTTGAGTCTTAGCCTATGAAGCAACCACAGCCACTGCAGCACAAGTTCATTCCCCAGCCAGGAAGCTTCCCACATGGCACAGCAGACCTCTCCTGTCTCGCCTGCTGCTCCCCTCGGCAGGGTATTTCAGTCAACTGCCTGTTCTGCTCCCCACTCTGGCTCTGGTGAATTCCCTCTCTCCCCTCCTCCCCCCACTTCACACATGCCTCTGGCCTACACCTCAGCTTTTATATGCATAAATAAATAAATCTTAAAAAAAAAATTAGGAGATGCTCCCAACACTCCACCTTGACACAAATACTTCACTTTGTGTATTAACTTTTTAATTCCTTTCATTATTTTGGGTTGACCAGTTTTTTCACTGGGGCCTTTACATTCTGAATCTCCCCCCTAAAATACTCATCCCCTTTCGCTATTAACATATACTTATCTTTGAGTTTCCAACTGTGATAACTTAAGAATGGTAACTTGTGGTTTAAACTTACATGAATTTTGTGGTTTGGTGAAACATGTACACATGTTTACTACAATTTCTTTTTCTTCTATAAGATGTCCTTTGGCCATTAAAACTACAATTTTGGTGTTTTTCTTCTCAGTTACTGTGCACTCTTTATATATGGAGAAGAGGTAGTATTTGGCATGTTCATTATAAACATTATTTCCAGTTTCTATGCTTTTATTTTTGTTTGTTGTATGATAATTTTCTTATAAATTGTTTCTCTGGCAATTTCATTAATTGCTTTTAAAGTTAGAATATCCTTCCCCACTCTGAAATTAGTTTTACCTATATTTTCTTTCAGTATTTCCTTGATAGTAATTCACTTTTTTTTTAATAAACTCTCTTAGATATTACTGGTTCCTGGAAATTCTTTCTACATTGATAGCTCAGCTCCCAGCCCTTATGTTAGAGCATCCTACTCTTTTGCAACTCCAGAACAGATGGATGTGGTGAGTACAAGAGTCTTTTCAGAGTAACACTAGGTATCAATTCTGGTGTGGGGCACATGTGTTTGTTTTGTGAGTTACAACATTATTTAATATCTTAAATTTCTGAAAAACAGATATTAGTTGAAAAAGTCACAAATTACAATTAAAAGACACAATTTAATGGCAGCAAAGAAGAGAAGTGCATGAACCAAGTTAGAATTAAATTTTATTGTCTTCATGAATATTTTTCAGACCTACTAAGCCATGTTGGTAGGCTATCAACACGTTATGAGGCAACCCTCTTTCCTCTCTTCAGGGAATTAACATGAACAAAAAGTTCAAATTCATAAGAGCCACTGGTGCCATTCTTTGTAGAAAAAAATATCAACATGTATCAAATTAAGTATTTTTCTTAAATAGCCACAATATGTTTGTTTAACCAAAATAGCAAAAAGCAAAGGAACAGGTAGCTACGGATTGTGTGTCCAGGAATCCAAACAAAGCAGCCATAGATTGAACAGTGTCATTAACCTGGGGAAGAATTTATACTTATCCTTGGGCATAGACTGGTTCTTGGTGTGTTCTTCACTTTCTTGCTTTCTCATGTCATTAATATGCTTTTCATATGCTATCTTGACTTTTATGTATAAATAGAGCTAGACAATTGAATCTATAGAATGCATGTACAGGTGAGTTATTATATGAAGAAACACAATAATGTGTATTACCATGAAATAGAAAAATGATTGCTGTAGGGTTATAACAAGGAAAATGCTAGAAATCTGATATGCTTATGTGTAAGTATATGAGTAGCATTGGTGGCATCTTACCCCTAAACCTTACTTTTCATTACCTTTTCACAACCTAAGATGGATATTCTCTTTGAATGTTTTAAATTATGATAGACTTTTCCTAAGTAGCATTCTAACTTAATTAATTCTTATCTCTTTATTTTAGGCCTTCCAGAGATTGGCCCAACTTATAAAAGAATCTTTATGAAGAAATCCAAGTCATCATAGTATTCATGAATTTGTCAGATGAATTATTCCCTATGTTTTAGCAGGAGACATCATCATTGCTGTTAGATAGTTGAATTTCATCAAACATATATCTGTGTGATTTAACTAGAAAAATTATAAATGTCTTCATAACTCACTTAGACTCACTTCCTAATAAGGAACTCTGTAGTTGCTTTATAGTTTGCCATATGTTTTCTTTGAAACTAACATTTTACAATTAGTTATTAAGTAAATAAATTCAACATGGTACATAATATGAACCTATTCTACTTTTAGAAAAATGTAATGAAATCTTGTTGTAAAAATTGTTAGAATTTGACCATTATGAATGATTTTCAGGAACAATACCCCAGATATTAAGTCATAACACAGAAATTCCTTTAAAAAAAATTCTGAAACTAAACATGGAGGTATCAGCCTACTAAAGGTAAGGAAGGGGCAGGGATCTGGGACTTAGAAAATTCACTACATGTATTTCCATAATACTACACAATTTACAAAAACACATTCTCTGTATTTATGCAATCACATCTACTCTGCCCCTCTAGGGTACAGCAGGTGCTCAAATAACACTTCATTCAATGTCATTTCACTATAATGTTGATGAGAAATTAGAGCCCCTGTGATATGTGGAGTTTACATGTCCTTTCCTTGTCTGTGTGGGTTTTCTCTGGGGACTCCAGTTTCTTCCTTCCCACATCCCAAAGATGTGCACGTGAGGTTCACTGTCCTATCCCAGTTGTTCCAGTGTGAGTGACTGGGTGTGGGTGTGAGTGCACCCTGTGAGGGAAGGGTGTCCTGTCAAGAGTTGACGCCCAGAGTTAGAACAAGTGGGGTGGAAAATGAACAAGTGAATACAACTGATTATTGACTATCAGCAGTGTTCTAGAGCTTTGGTGATACTTTTGTGACCAGAAATATGCTGTGGGAACTTAACTCTTGTTTAGACCAGTCAGTCTATGGTAACATTGGTTTTGTTATGGGTCATTTCACCCAAAGTCATAGTTTCTAAGACCCTATCAATGATGTTAAGTGAGGACTTACTGTATTTAAAGATTATTTATGCATAGAAGAACTGGAGTAGGCCACACGTGCAGGGGGGTGAGGGGATTCACCTGAGACAGAGTGGGGAGCAGAACAGGCAGATTTAGTTAAATACACGCTAAGGGAGCAGCGGACAAGACAGAAGAGGTCTGTTGCGCCATTTGTGGTTTTGCTCCCTGGCTGGGATCGAACTCAGATCATGGCAGTGATAGCACTGAGACTAACCTCTGCACCACCACGGAAGCCCTTACTGTATTTAAAATATAATTTTTTAATGATTTTCTTTCTCACCTTATCAGACCTTTAGTTTTCCCATATGATTAGTAATGTAATGTATGTTCAAGCTTTCAAATGATCCCAAAAGTGGAAGGAATAAAGTAAATGCCTCAGTAGCTCACCCCCAAGTGATAACTGCTGTGAACATTTATCATTCTTTCTTTTAGATGATTTTCTACATATACACATGTAATATGTAAATATATCAGTTCTCATTATGACTGTATCATAAATATGGGTTTTGTATTGCTGGATAACAAATTACCAGTGTTCCAAGAGTCCTAATGGTGAAGTTATAAGTTCCCTTAAGGAATTAGGAAGCTTATGTCATTGTCATTTATAGTTCTTATTTTCCTAGTTTCTGGATAAGATGTTACATTGTCCAGCAGCTAAAGTTCCTGAGCAAAAGTCTCACCTCAAAGCTTAAATCAGCTCCAAGTCAAAATCACTATTTTTTAAACTGGTGGTAGTTATTTCAGAGAAATTGGAGCTCCAGGGCCTTAAAGGAGGGTTGAGACAAGGAACCATCCCTTTAAGTGAGAAGAAACAGGAAAGTGTACTTTAGAGAAATTTATAAAAGTCTAAGTAAAATAAACCCTCCGAGGGCCTCCCCGGTGGCGCAGCGGTTAAGCGCTGCGCTGTGGAGCTGTCGGCAGCGGCGACGCGAGTTCGATGCCCGGCCAGGGAGAATCCCACATGGTGCGGCGGACCCCTCCTGCCTCGCCCGCTGCTCCCCTCAGCAGTGTATTTCTGATCTGCCTGTTCTGCTCCCCGCTCTGTCTCTGGTGGACCCTCTCGCCGCCCCACGCCTCTGGCCTGTACCCCAGCTTGTATGTATAAAAATAAAAAATAAATCTTTAAAAAAATAAATAAAATAAAATAAAATAAACCCTCCGTGTATTCAATAGCTTTCAACAATAAACCAGAATTGCCAGACCAGCACTATCTCAATGAGTGCCTTATTTATGTATTTGTTTTTAAATCCCCAGCATTAGCAGCTGAATCGTAAACTGATTTATAGAACCCCTCTTTCAAGCAAGGGACTGCCCCTAACCACAGTCTATAGGAAGATGTTTCTTTTTTTTTTTTTTTCCAGTGGTTTCCATGCATTTATTTATTTATTTTTTTTTTAGATTTATTTTTTATTTATACATACAAGCTGGGGTACAGGCCAGAGGCGTGGGGCGGCGAGAGGGTTCACCAGAGACGGAGCGGGTAGCAGAACAGGCAGACCAGAAATACACTGCTGATGGGAGCAGCGGGCGAGGCAGGAGAGGTCTGCTGCGCCATGTGGGATTCTTCCCCGGCCGGGCGTCGAACTCGCGTCGCCGCTGCCGACAGCTCCACAGCGCAGCGCTTAACCGCTGTGCCACCGGGGAGGCCCTATAGGAAGATGTTTCTTCAAAGGAAAACAGACTGAGAGAAAGGTAAGAGGGAGAGAACACTTCTTGGATAAGGAAGCTGCCCTTGTTACTCAGTATTCACTTTTGTCCAGTAAAATTATTTTTTCTTCGTATGTTGAAGGAAAACCTCGTATATTAGAAACCACTATGAATTTTTTCAACTTTGGGCAAGCTGTTTGGCAGTGTGCATCCAGAGCAGTGCCATCTTTATACCTTCTAAACACAAAGCATAAATTCTAAGTACCCCTTATGTCTGTAGAAGTAAAAGGCAACATTTCCAGATGCCCTTCCAGTTCCATTCCCAGGTATGACTAAGTGTTGTCATGCAGATGCCTGGATTCAGAACCAAGCTCACAGGGGGTCAAGATGAGGTGCCAGGCATCCATCCATCCTGCCCATGCAGCCAAGGCAGCAAGACACTTTCCCCAGCATGATTTTTGATTTGATGGTTTATAATTCTGGCAGAAGCAGTGAAATACTGGGGCTAGAAATTGTTCCTGGAAGATCCACCTGCTTTTTCTGCCATTCCCACAATTTTGGAAACCACAGAATAAGTGATAGTAAACATTTCTGCTAAAAACCAGCAAAATTTCCATTTTAGAGTATTTTTCATTACCTGCAACTGAAGCTAACCAGCCCAGGGGTGTCAGAGGTCTCTAAGACCACCCTGAGGATACATGGGTCTCTAGGAGGACTTAAGGGAGCTGAGAAGTTGTAATCACGGGTATAACTCATTACAGCTAAGGAAGAGAGTAATTCAAAGGGGAAAGGTGCGTGGGGCAAAATCTGGAGAATACTAGGCACAAGCTTCCACTAAAATATCAATATGAAACAGTATCATTCATTTTATGAAGCATTATGGTAACATGATTAGAATCCAAAATGAAAAGTCAAGGTATAAAAGTGTACACATATGGGCCTCCCTGGTGGCACAGCGATTAAGCGCGGTGACGCGGGTTCGACGCCCAGCCAGGGAGATTCCCACATGGCGCAACAGACCTCTCCTGCCTCACCTGCTGCTCCCCTCAGCAGTGTATTTCCGTCGATCTGCCTGTTTTGCTCCCTGCTCTGTCTCTGGTGAACCCTCTTACCGCCCCACACCTCTGGCCTGCACCCCAACTTGTATGCATAAAATAAACAATTTTTTTTAAAGTGTACACATACTACTCTAGTATGTGTAGTATTTACTACAATTATATAGTGACTAAGATATCTACTAAAAAGGCAACAATCAGATATTTTTTTTTATTTTCAAAGTATTCTATAACTTATTTGAAAAATTCATTTATTTTTAATACTTTTAGCAAACTGGACACTCTTTTCAGCTGGATAAGCAGAGGTTCCTAAAGGCAATGGTAATGTGTGTGTGTATAGATAGATAGTTAGATAGATAGATAGATAGATAGATAGATAGATAGATAGATAGATAGATAGATGTATAATGATTCTATCATATATTTATACATCTATGTGATTTTCCATTATGGTTAGTTGTCCCCTTGCTATGGGAAATCAAATGGAAAGTTATATTCAGTCACATCCATACATTGTTGGAGGCTGGCTCCAACAGATGTCTCCGGTCGGGTCCCGGGGAGGGTGGAGAAGGCGTCAGCGCAATGGTGAGAAGAGAGGAGCGAGTGAGAGACAGCACACCCCAGAGAGAGTGATCAAGCTGCTCTACTTTATTTTCCAGATAGTAGGGTTTTTAAATCATAAAAAGTAACTAGTAAGCATAACTTTAAAGAAAAATTGATTACAGACAATGGTAGGATGGTTACAGATATTCTGATACATGATCAATTGCATAGTTTGATGAGAATCAAGGAACTTCTGGGAAAATGTCTATTGTTTGATGCAAATTCCAGTAAGGTACAGGACATAATCTAAATTCCAGTAAGGTTCAGGACATAATCTTTAACCTTTGCCCTAGGCCTAAGGTCGAGGCTGCTGTCTTAATACCTATTGTCTGAAACTAAGACCTTAATCAAAGAAACCATTTTATGCTAATCTCTGGAGCAAATAATCTAAGGAACTATATGCTGATTTTACGAGGCAAGGAAGGAAAATAGGGGAAGGGAGTAAATGTTCTTTGTTTTAAACATTAACTCTTGACCAGGCAAGGACACTTCACTATCAGAAGGACATCTCGGTGCCTGGACCTAATCATATGGTCTTAGGCAATGAGAAAGGCTAGTGCATGCAGGCACAGTGGAGAAACTTAATTATTGTTCTCACCTGAATTTACAGAATATTATACTTAAATTGTTTGTGAGCAGAAATATCGCATCCTGACTTTTAAAGGAACACTTCCTTGAAGGCCCTTAACCTATAAGGTGACTTTGTCAAGCAATATGGGCAAGCCTAGGTGTGACAATGCATGAATAGTCAATTTGGACCTGATCAAATTCTGCACAGGTTCAATTTCCTATTGTTAGCCTGTGTCTCTTTGGTGGCAGCGAGGTCACCATTCATGTGTGATGAAGCATCTGGAGCATTTGTCCTGATGGGATTCCATATGGCTATGTCAAGTTGTCCTAGAATGGAACAGTTCTCACTTGGCATGGTTTTCTTTTGATTTAAATGTGAAAAAATTGTACTTGGGGAATTTCCTGCCCTCCATGGAAGAGTCTTTGATGCTTTCCCTACAATGCTTGTACAGTATGATACAGCTTCACATTCCTTTTCAAATGCTAGTTGAGTCTTCAGTCAGTAGCAATTAATTTTTTTATCAAAAGTGGGATTAATTAAAATTTTTGGAGAATCTAAATGTCTTAATGACAATCAAATAGCCACTAAATATCTAATTGGGACAGGTGATGTATGTTTGTTAAGATTTTAAGTTCCCAAAGTCAAGAGCCCTAACTCCTTTCCTGGAACCCAGCGGTAACTAGAGAAGAATGTCATTTTCAAAAGTTATACATTGATTAGTACACCCTATAGTTACCCTACTTTTATGTTTCAGGAGTTCAAGTTTCCTTTATTCATTTTATTCATACACCAAGCAAATATTTACTGAGTGCCCACTACCTTCAGCTCTCAACATACAGCTCTCAACAGGAATTCTTGGCCTCATGGAGCTTCCAAATGGGATAGAGGAAGACAGCCAATAAAGAAATATATTCATTAAGCTACATAATGATGTGAGCTACAGAGAAAATAGTACAGTGTAGGAGAAGAAATAATGATGGAGAGGGGATGCTATTTTCCACAGAGGGCTCTAAGAAGCCCCCCAACAGGAGACGTGAGCAGAAAGCAGGATGAGCAGTGAGGCAGCGGCCCGTGCAGACACCACCAAACAGAGTGAACTTGAGGGACTCAGGCCCCGAAAAGGTGCACACCTGGCCTGTTTGAGAATTGGAAAGGATGGCTGGAGAGTAAACAAAGGTGTATTAGATTGCTCAGGTGCCATAAAAAGCACCTCAGACTGCGTGGCTTACGCAACAGGAATGTATTTTCTCACAGCCAGAGACCGAGGTGTCAGATCTGGCTTCTCCTGGGGCTTCTCTCCTTATTTGGGAGATGGTTACCTTCTCCCATGTCTTTCCATGGTTTTCCTTGGATTATGGCTGGGTGCTAAATTCTTCTTCCTGTAAGGACAGTCACTCCAGTCGAGTTGAAGGTCCACCCTAATGACCTCATTTTACTGCACTGCCTCCTTAGAGACCTTGTCTCCAAATGCAGGCACATTCTGAGGCTCTGGGGGATAGGACCTCCATGTATGAATGTGGGGGGAGAGAGGATTCGCTTTATGTATAACTAAAAGAAACTGGTAAAAGCCAAAAAGTCAGAGACCTAGGAAGAGGGGTCAGGTCTCACAGGCCATGTGAGACTTTGATTTATTCAGCTTGAAACTGGAAAACACCTGAAGGGTTTTAAGCAGAAGAACAGCAAGAGCTGACTTGCTCACTCTGACACTGATGGAAAGTTAAAGTAGACAAATTTAGGGTGGAAGGTCTCACAAGGACAGAGGTGAGAGTAGGGATGGTTGATGAATCTTAAACTAAACCGGGCTATGGAAGGTACCAGGAATCAGAGTAAGGTAAGAAAAGATTATCAGCCAGAGGTGGGGAGAGAGAAGATTATCAATCATAGAAGACCAACCCAACCGCACCCCAAGGCAGTAATTTCCACAATAATTCCATCAAAGGCTATTATAAAAGAACATCCCTTGCGTGGGCAAAACGCCACTCTCATCTTTTAAGACTACCCACCTATGCCTATGCTGGTGTCTCTTTTTCCTTTTTCTCTTTTTGTTACTAAACTTTCCATATGCTGATGAATGGGAATGTCCGCCGAATTCTTTCTCAGAGGAACCCAAGAATCCCTCGTACTGAACCCCATTATCTCAACCCCAACACCACCAGCATGGAAAAGGGATCAGAATGGAACAAAGGCAGATTTGGGGGAGACCACTTGGGAGTCTGAAGACAGCACCTTCTATTTTGATTGGCGTGATCAGGAAAGGCATCTGATAACATGGCATTTAAGGCAAGAGCGAAAAAAGTAATTTGTGCAGATATTTAAGGAAAAAACAAAACCACTTTTCAATGAAAAGTGACTATAAAGAGGCTACTTACAAAATTCAAGGTGAAATAAGCGTTACATGACTCCTATTTTCTAATTTGAATATGTAACTCGTTTTAATTCTCTTTTTAGTTTGAGTTGGTGTAGGAGTATCATTACTAAACTTAACAACTAAGTCACCATTCCTTGCCTGGCAGGCAGGGTTGGGAGGCTTAAATAGATAAAGGGAGTGAATGGGACTGCTCTGGAGAACTTGGGCCATTAAGCTGATGATTCCTTCATCTGATGGTCCATTGTGCAAATTGAGAACATCAGCAGGGACCCACCTGGGACTAGCCCCCCTAACCAACCATGAATATAAAAAGAGCCTCGGGACCCTCACTGAGTCTGCTGCACTCTCAGGCCTTGCCAGCTGCTCCCCTCAGCAGTGCATTTAAATAAGTCTGCCTCTTCTGTTCTCTCCTGTCTCTGGTGAATTCTTTCACCCCCACGCCTCCAGCCTACACCTGATTCTGTCCCACTGATGTAGATATTTAAGAGTCGATGGAGAGTGGGGTTCTTGGGTTCAATCTGGGAAAGGTTTCACTAGAGCGTCCCTTCCAGCAGCACGCGGCAAGTTTCTCCAAGGCACAGAGTCGTTGAATATGTTTGAAGGACAAGTTTATTGAAGAAGGAGACGGAGAGCAGAGAGCACTCACATAGGCCCGAGTGGGCAGGGAGAGCTGCAGAGGGACAGAGTTGGTGGAGAGAAGCACCTGCACAGTCACAGGGGGGCAGAAGGAGTGAGGCTGCTGCCTCCGCTGCTGCTGCTGCCCCCCGGCCAGTGCGGGGGTCGCACTTCCATAGTTCTCTCTTAGGGAGGGTCTCACACTCTCCAGGAGTGGCTTATAGGATTAGAAAGGGCCTCCCCGGTGGCGCAGCGGTTAAGCGCTGCGCTGTGGAGCTGTCGGCAGCGGCGACGTGAGTTCGACGCCCGGCCAGGGAGAATCCCACATGGCGCGGCAGACCTCTCCTGCCTCGCCCGCTGCTCCCCTCAGCAGTGTATTTCTGATCTGCCTGTTCTGCTCCCCGCTCTGTCTCTGGTGAACCCTCTCGCCGCCCCACGCCTCTGGCCTGTGCCCCAGCTTGTATGTATAAATAAAAAATAAATCTTAAAAAAAAAAAAAAAAAAAAAAGAAAGGGGCCAGAGATTGCCTGACACTCCTTATACACCCTGTATCTTCTTACATAGATGTGATTGTGTGGCTCCCTTCTACCCCCATCTCCTGCGTGGGTCTAATCTTGTGATCCCATCTCCTCCATCACCGCGACACTTGGCTAATTTGCTTTTATTTCCTATTTCTACTCTCAGATTTTTTTTTAATCCCCATTTATTTCATGTACAATTTATACACCATGTCATGTCTTTTTATTTGGAACTTATAACTGAAATTGAAAACGTAAGAGCTAACGGAAAATACGGTCATAATTGCAGTAACACTTAGTATTTAAATGGCTAGATTGTCTGGACATGACAATAATGTGTTCATTGGAGTCACTGAAATAGCAATCAAAATTAGAAGCTAATTACTTCTAATGGAGTTCTTAATGATTTTACATTTAAGGGAGAAACTAAGTAATGAAAAAATAAAAACACCGCTCGCTACATTTCAGAAATATTGGAACCTAATTTGAAGTTCAGATCTTTTGCTGCTTTCCAGGCTCATGGCAGCCTCAGCCCAAGACCCACAGGGTCTGCTTTTCCAAGGCTCCTTGAACCCATCTAAACCATCTGGGAAGGAAGCGGTAAGTAGCAGGGCGTCTGGAGTTCCCTAGAGGCCTAACCACCACACTTCCAAAACCATAATCCATAGCAAAAATAATCTGTGAAAGAAAGAAGAAAAGAAGGTAAGGGGGAAGAATAGACCTGCACACATACAGACTTGGCAAATTTAGATCCAAAAATTGACCTTCAAGAAACAAAGTGCTCGAGAGTAATCTCCATGGGTGGGGGAGCTTCTTGCACCTGCCCCCCCAGAGAAGGGGCAGAGTCGAGTGACTGGGTGGAGACTGGGCACTTGGAGGACAGACACTTGCAGACACGTGGAAGAAAACCACACCAGAGGGGCAAAGACACGAGAGGGACACGGGGGGCAAAGAGAAGTGCAGGAGGCACTTGCTCTTCTAGTCTGCGACTTGCTCCAGAGACTTGGGGAATATGGGAGAAACACGTGGTGAGAGACCCGTGGGTTGCTGACAATGGCAGTCTTCATTGATTTGCGTTTTCATTTTCCTCCTTTCATCGCAGACTTGCCTGGTCCCTTTCGCCCCTCTCCTCCCCCACCAGAAGGTACCGCAGACTTGTGGCAGGCTTTAGGGCCTCAGTGACCCCCCTTTGGGGGTACCCTGTTGGCTGGGCATTTACCCACAAGAAGATGAGTAACTTTTGATGGGATGAATAGTTTTCGTGGGAAAACTATAACCCTTCTCTTCTCTCTATGCACACTCATCTACTAAAATTCTTACACACTAAGAGCATGCCTGGTCCTTATGCAGTGGATGGCAGAACATTTTTAGCGCATGCAATTTTGGGGGTCCCAGCATCCACACACTAACATAAGCACCATCATCACAGCACATATTATGGGTCGATTAGCCAAGAGCTAAGAATTACTTCTTGGATTACGCCAAGTAGAGGTCACGTGTGGCCTGGACAAGAGCAGTTATATGGAATAGAGGTAGCTTAAAAAGCTTATTGGAGTGGGCTTAAGAGAGAATAGGAGGAGGGGCCACCATGGTGGCACAAGAGGTTAAGTCTCAGCACTATGAAGCTATTGGCAGCCACTGCAGCACGAGTTCGATCCCCAGCCAGGGAGCTTCCCACATGGCGCAGCAGATCTCACCTGCCTCACCCGCTGCTCCCCTCAGCAGTGTATTTCAGTAGATCCACCTGTTCTGCTCCCCACAGAACACTGTTCTGTCTCTGGTGAATCCTCTCACCACCACCAACCCCCTCTGCCCCCCACACACACCTGGCCTATGCCCCAGCTCTTGTATGCATAAATAAATAAAATAAATCTTTAAAAAAGAGAGAGGGAATAGGAGGAAAAGAATTGTTCACAGCTATATTCACTGTAAAATGTCTGCTGATGTACATGACACCACCAATAAGCAGTATCTTTGGGCATGAGATTACAGGGGAGGTTTTGTCCCCTATAGCTTATCATTGATTAAAAATGAACAATGTGTACCCTTTCTATAATAAATAAAAATAAAATTATTATTATAAATGTTTCAACCACCAAGCTGCACTGTCTTGCCCTGAGGCTGACTGAGTTCCCAGAGGCTAGAACCTCCTCAGGTGCCAGTCTCAGTTCCCAGACATGGCTCCACCTTCTCCTCATTCTCAGGGATACCAGATGCACATCCATCTGCTGCACCCAAACTTCAATTACTGAGCATTTTGAAATTGAATGGTACCCTAACAACTTGAAAATTCTTTTCAATAATTAAGTGTTTATGGAACACGTTCCATATAGCAAGAAGTTGCTAAACATTGCATTTAAGAAGATGCTTGGCAAATGCTTCATTTACATACTTACACCATTTATTCAGGATAGCCAGGGGCCCATCCAGCAGATACACTGTCAGCCAGACCGAAGACAGAAGGCAAACGAGGAATTTCGGGCGCCTGAAGCTTGGAAGACCTGAAAAGGAAAAAAAAAGAAGGAACCATGAGATAAACGTGACACAATATCGTAGGAAAGCTATTTGGTGCCAACAGGCCAGTTTCATGAACTGCTTCTGTTCTAGGCAAGGGCTCTTTTCCTGACCTTGCGTCCCCAGTTTTCTCCCAAGAGCTACATATGGTTAGTGCATAATGAACATTTATTGAACTAATTACTTCACTCACTCTTCTTTACTGACATAGTCATGATTATCCCCTCTTTCCAGGACATACAAAGTTAAGTTTAATGAGTACAGATTAATTAACAGAGTAAAGCGGAAGGAATGCCTGATGCTCAGAGGGCTCACAGGGCCATTTCTAGCCAATCTCCAGAAGATTCTGTCATGTTAATGGTGGTGTGCTAAATTTCTAGTCCCTGGGATGGCACCGGTTGTCTGTCAATGAAAAGGAGCTTGGAAAATGAGGATTAAGAAATAAAGTTAGCAATATAGATGAGGAAGAAATTCATCTTGTCAAATCTTGGAGAACCTTCTCACTAGACAGAAGATGGACAGGAATAGTGGAATCTTACCAAGTTAATGAATAACGATTATAAACCTAATGCTTTCCACCCATCACTTAAATTAATTTTCAAAACAATTGGAAGCAGGATTATCTGGCCCAGTTTACAAATGAGGAAATGAGTTTTGGGGTGACTAGGTGGAGGGTGATGCTAGGGCTGAGCTCGGGGCCAGCTTGAAGAGCAGGAGGCAGCAAAGGGGACGAGAATACCCCGAGTATACTGTGGTCAGAAAGAGAAAAGCAAAGGAGAGCATTTCTGCAGTGGGTTTAGTAGCACCAACGGACCTCTCACCTACAGATAGATTCTTGGCTCACAAACATTCAAGGAGCCTAAATTGAACTCAGGTTCTGTATCAAAGACTAAGAAATACAGTCATAGAGTTATAATTGACAGTCATCAAGAGGGAAGAATAAACATGAAAAGCTTGTGGGAATCACAATTGTTAGAATTTTCAAGCTTTGATAATTTATGGCAACCTAGGAAATCCGAAAAGCCTATGTAGCTTTGCTTCAAACTGGACTCCTTTCCCGTGCTGTAAATAGAAATGCAAAATCCACTTGAAATGTCAACTGAAGTAACAAACTTTGACCAGCAGATGTCAGGCTTATCTCATGATGATTTCTTTAACACTCCAGAAAGGATTACAGTAAAATTTTAATTCTGGGGGATATCATTACAAATATATCTCACATTTAGGACAAATCATTAATGCAAAATTATTTAATCATACTATGGCCTCGAGTTTCATAAATAATATTGACTATTCATTCAATTAACTATAACAATACAAAATAATACATGTGTGCATTACATGAACTCAACATCAAGCATATTTACGCATAAGTAGGGGAGGGGAAGCGATCAAAACAAGGGTGGGAAGAGTGAAAGGCACTATGGTGACGGTGCACAGGTGAATTGGTGGTGGAAATTCTAGGGGGACTACACCTGGGAAAAGAAAGAAAACATTGTAAAAAATGACTAATGTAAAATTATATATAAATTTTTTAAAAAGAAAAAAAAAACCCTGTAATATCTAGACCATTCTACATCATAGGGAAAATAATAAATCTAGTAATTAAATTTTCCATTAAAATATTTAATATACTTTACTTTCCTATATTAGACCTCTATAATTTTATTGCATACCCCCTTAAGTCTCATTTTTAAGAAAATATTTGTTCACTAGTTCTAAAGTACTATTAAGATTTATGTCAACTTTTTAGAAAATTTCATATGTAGCTCTAATTTTTACAATATTTAAAAGTACATTTCACATATTCAGAATTGGTATTTATTAAGAATTGAAATGGCAAACCCCCTAGATAATCATGGTAAATTTGTGTTTACTCTAAAAACAGTCACTGCATCTATAATAGGAATAAAAAACACATTGTTTATTTTTTAAAAATTGTTGTTTTTAATTGAGGTAATGTTGGCTTGCAACACTGTATATGATATCTCACTGTGGTTTTGATTTGCATTTCCCGAATAAGTAATAAACATTTTTTCATGTGCCTGTTGGTCATCTGTATGTTTTCTTTTATGGAGACATGCCTAGTTAGTTCTTCTGCCCATTTTTTAAACTTGGGTTCTTAGTTTTCTTTTTGTTGAATTGTATGAGTTCTTTGTAGATCTTGGATATAGACTCCAGTTAGAAGCATGGTGCACAAATATTTTTTCACATTCAGCAGGATGTCTTTTTTTTCTAGTTATAGTTTCTTTCACAGTACAAACATTTTTAATTGGTTGTAGTCCCAATTGTTTATATTCTTTTTCATTTCTCTCACTGTTGGAGATGAATACACAAGATTATTGTTTAAGCCTATGTCATAGAGTGTTTTGCCTAAGTTATCTTCTATGTGTTTTATGGTTTCAGGTCTTACATCCAAGTCTTTTATCCATTTTGACTTGATTTTTGTGTATGGTATGAAATAGTGGTCTAGTTTCATTCTTTTGCATGTGGTTGTCCACTTTCCCCACCACCATTTATTGAAGAGGCTTTCCTTTCTCCAGTGTGTACTCTTGGATCCTTTGTTGTAGATTGACTGTCCACTTAGGTATGGGTTTACTTCTGGATTCTCCATTCTATTCCATTGTTTTGTGTGCCTGGTTTTGTTCTAATAACATACTGTTTGATTATTATAGCTTTGTAGTATAGCTTGAAGACTAGACGAATGAAATCAGCATTCTCCTCTTTTTTTGTCATAATTACTTTGTTCAGGTATTTTGTGATGCAATATGAATTTCAGTAGTGATTGGCACTATTTCTTTGAAGAATGCCAAAGAATTCAAAGGGATTACACTGAATATTTATATTGCTTTGAGTAAGATGGCTATTTTAATAATACTAATTCATCTACCTGTGAGCAGGAAATATCTTTTCATTTTTTTGTCTTTGAGTTCTTGTGAAATTCCTTATAGATTTTATTGTATAGGTCCTTTACTTCCTTTGTTAAGTTTGCTCTTAGGTTGCTAATCTTTATTGATGCAATTGTGAGTGGGATTTTTTTCTTAATATCTTCCTCTTCCAGTTCACTGCCTGCATATAGGAAGGCAACTGATTTTGTACCCTGACACTTTGCTGAATTCTACTTTGGAGTTTTTAGGGTTTTCTATGTTTATTATCAAGTCATCTGTGAATAATGATAGGAAACTTTGATAAGATTCATCATCCAGAAAAATAAAGACCATATGATCATATCAATAGATGCTGAGAAAGCATTTGACAAAGTACAACACCCATTTATGATAAAAGCCCTTGAAATCCTTGGGATAGAAGGAACATACCTCAATGTAATAAAAGCCATATACAACAAACCCACGGCCAATATTATACTCAACGGTGAGAAGCTGAAGGCCTTTCCCCTAAGATCAGGCACAAGGCAAGGATGTCCACTCTCACCATTACTTTTCAATATAATACTGGAAGTCCTAGCCAGAGCAATTAGAAAAGAGAAAGACATTCAAGGGATCCAAATAGGAAAGGAAGAAATCAAACTGTCTCTATTTGCAGACGATATGATAATATATATACAAAACCCTAAAAACTCCATAGGAAAACTACTCAAAATAATAGACCAGTTCAGTAAAGTAGCTGGATACAAAATCAACGCACAAAAGTCAGTAGCATTCCTCTATGCAAACACCCA
>PVIJ01009621.1:0-65669 GCA_004024925.1 Scalopus aquaticus | reverse complement strand
TCCCCCGCTCCGCCCCCCCCCCCCCCCCCCCCCCCCCCCCCCCCCCCCCCCCCCCCCCCCCCCCCCCCCCCCCCCCCCCCCCCCCCCCCCCCCCCCCCGTGATCTGGAGTCCCCATTTCCCAGGGGCCCCGTCCACTTCCTGCCCCGGAGGCCACAGCCGTGCCAGGAAGCGCCAGGAAGCGTGGGGGCCGTCTGGTCAGCCACCTGCCTGCAGACGGCCTGGGGCGCCCCTCCAGGGCGGGCTGGAGCCCCAGGAGCAGGCTGGGTGGCGCCTGGCGTCTCAGCTCCCAGGCGGGGCCTCAGGCTCTTGGTCAAGGGCAGGCAAGGCCCAGGGTGAGCGCGGGGTGTCCCGGCACCCGCTTGGGAGGGGCCCCCAGGGCCAGAAGCCTGCACACCCACCACCGCAGCCTCTGATCTGGCCGCGGCCCTGCGGCTGACCTCCCGGGGCAGGCTGGCAGGGAGAGGGCCGGGCAGCCCCCTTCCCCTGGGGGGTCTGCCGCCCCCAGGACCCAGCGGGCAGGGGAGACCCCGGAGGGGGAGGGCGGTGGGGGTCGGCCTCAGGGTCGGCCTCGGGACAGACGGGCAGCTGCCCGGGCTGGTGCCTGAGGGCCCTGCCCAGGGACGTGAGCGAGCCGGACAGCAGCCCCCCAGAGCCCAACTCACCTGCCCATCCGCGTGGGGGCTGGCAGGCAGGGGCGGGAGCCTGGGCAGTGAGCAGTGCCCTGTCCACTGGGCAGGCGGTGGGACGGCCGGGGCGGGGCCTGGGTCCACTCCGAGCAGAGAGCCTCTCCCCACAGGCGCGCCCCTGTCCAGGCGGCCGGTGGGCTCAGGCGCCCTCCAGGGGCTGCCCCTGGCCTGGGGTGGCCCTGGCCTGGAGGAGCCACTTCCTCCGTGCCTGCCCCACCTGCCAGCCACTCTCCCCACAGAAGGTCCCTGGGGGCAGCCGCCCAGCTGCGGTCCAGCAGCCTCACCCATCCCTGGGCCCGCCTCCCTCCCGGCCTGGTTCTGAGGAGCAACAGCCCCTGCCTCCTGAGCACCCCAAGCCCTGGCACCTGCGCCCAGCCCTTCACGGGCAGCGGGGAGGCCCCCGGCCCCGCAGGCAGAGCTGGGCGGGGTCCCCTCGCTTGCAGGAGGCCGCAGCTCAGGCGGGGCTGTCTGTGTTGCAGAGCCTGGGGCTGTGCTCCGGGGCGCCTGGCCCAAGGGCACCCAGCACCCTGCACCCCTGGCGCCGGGCGCCCGTGCAGGGGCGCGTGCGGAGAGCCTGGGTCATCCCCCCCATCAGCGTGTCCGAGAACCACAAGCGGCTCCCCTACGCCCTGGTGCAGGTGAGGCCGGCGGCCGCGCTGGGGCCGGGCCCCGCCGGCCGCGGGCTCAGCCCAGCCATGCCCGCCCGCAGATCAAGTCGGACAAGCAGCCCCTGGGGAGCGTCCTGTACAGCATCCAGGGGCCCGGCGTGGACGAGGAGCCCCGGGGCGTGTTCTCCATCGACAGGGTCACGGGGAAAGTCTTCCTCAACGCCGCGCTGGACCGCGAGCAGACCGACCGCTTCAGGGTGGGCCGCGGGCTGCGGGGAGCGGGTGGGGGCGGGCAGACTGTGGAGGTGGGCTCGCAGGGGCAGGCCCGGGCAGCCTGAGCTGCTTCCCCCGGGCTGCCGCCCGAGGCCCCGCTCCTGCCTTGAGGGTGGGGCAGGGGGTTAGAGACGCCCAGCGCAGTGGGGCGCTGCAGGGCGGGGCCGAGGAGGGAGCCCCAAACCTCGTGGGGTGCCGTCCCTGGCTCGGGAGCCCAGTCTCACCTGCCTCTGCCGGCCAGGGGCCCTGCGCCCTGTTCCCCGCCCCTCTGCCAAGGAGCAGGAGGCAGCTTAATTTCACGCGTTACTTGCACGGAATTCACCCTCGAGAGGCGCCAACTCTGCGCAGAGGGAGAGGGGGCGCCAAGGGCGGACACTCCCGCGCTGCGGGCGCTGCTGGGGCCCCAGGTGGCCAGCGCGAGAGGGGAGGCCTGTCTGCTGCCCGCCCGAAGGCGCAGGTCCGTGATGCCAGCCCTCATCTGTCTGACCAGCTTCGGGCCTTTGCCCTGGACCTGGGAGGGTCCACTCTGGAGGAGCCCACGGACCTGGAGATCGTGGTCGTGGACCAGAACGACAACCGACCCGTCTTCCGGCAGCAGGTGTTCACCGGCCGCGTGCTGGAGGGCGCCACGCCAGGTGAGGCCCCCACCACCGCCCAGCGGGCGGGGCGGGGCAGGGCTGGGGTGGAGCTGGGGCGGGGCCGGGCCGGGCGGGGAAGGGGCGGGCGGGGGCCAGGGCTTCCTTACGTGAGCCCAGGCTGGCTGCCGCCCCGGCCTGTCCTGGGCTCCCGGTCCTGGTCCTGGTCCACTGGCTTCTGTGCCCAGGCCGCACCACCGTGGTCAGTGCGGACACGCAGAAGCCCCGGGAGCGCCCAAGCGCCGAGAGCCTGCACTCGGGTGGCGTTGGGGGGGAGCGGGCTGCAGGGGCATCGGCCAGCCCGCGCCCCTGGGCCCTGGCGTGGGTCGGGACGGGCGGCCTCCTAGCCATGCGCGCTGTGCTCAGCGGCCCCTTAAGTGTGTGGTCAGCAGGACCAGCAGGTGAGGCAGCTGGCCGTGGTCTTCATGGTCGCCACGTCCATTCAATTCCACCGCACGTGTCCAGACTGGACGGTGCCAGAGCGTCCGCTGACGGGCAGAGCTGGGTGGGGGTCCCTGAGTGGGCGTGCCCAGCCCCCCAACGCCGGCTCCAGGGCTGTCTCCACCCTTCCAGCCCCTCCTGGGCCCCTGCAGGCGCCTGCAAGCCCAGCCCATCCAGGGCCCTCCCCGCCCAGCCGCTCCCTGAGAGCAAGCACCTCTGCGGCTTGTGCCGCAGTCCCTGCGACCGGAGTTAGCTGGGCACAGCCCCTGCCTCTCACAGCCCCGCATCCTCCTGGGAACAGTCACTGGTGGGGTTTGCACCTTCCCTCAAAGCCCGCGGGGCTCTGGGCTGGCCCCACCGTCCCCAGCAGGCGAGGAGGTCACAGCGCTGAGCCGCCCCCGAGGAAGCCCAGCTGCGGGAGCTGCTCCCGGCTGGCCGCGGCCGCCACCTCCGGCCGGGCCCTGCGCATCCCCGCCCAGCGCATGCAGAGGCAGCTGGGCGGCGGCCTGCGGGCCCTCGCCTCTGTGCGGGGCGGCCCGGCTCCTCAGCCAGCTGGCCTCTGACCTGGCGCTGCGGCCCTGCAGGAGCCCACGGGTCGCTCCGCGCGAGTGCGTGGGCGGCGCTCCTGCTGCTCACCATGCAGCGGGCAGAGGCTGGGGGCTGGGGTTTGCGGGGCCTCCTGGGGCCGGTGCGGTGTGTGGGCGGCGCCGTAGGGCGCCCACACGCCCCCGTCCCCCCAGGCACCTACGTGACCAGGGCCGAGGCCACGGACGCCGACGACCCCGACACCGACAACGCGGCCCTGCGCTACTCCATCGTGGCGCAGGCGGGGCCCCAGCTCTTCAGCATCGACGAGCACTCGGGCGAGATCCGCACCGTGCAAGTGGGCCTGGACCGCGAGGTGCCCGGGGCTGGGCGTGGGGCGCGCGGGGCGGGCCCACGGGAGGCCGCGGGGCAGCCGGCCTGTCCTGCAGGGCTCCCAGCCCCCACTCCTGGCGCGCCTCTGTCCGCCTCGCACGCTGCCCTTGTGGGGACCCTGCCCCTTTCGGCCGGGCTTCCCCGTGTGTCGGCACCTCCAGGAAGCCCTCTGGGTACCCGGCTGGGCCTGGCTCCCTGGGCAGGAGCGCAGCCCAGCGGGGCCCAGCTGGGCGCTGCCGGTCAGGTCCCCTCTCGCCATGGAGACCAGGGAGGGGGCGTCAGGCACCACGGGGCCCGCGGCAAGGGGCTCGGAGCTCGGGCCGTGGTCCCCGCGCTCCCTGAGCAGCCCCAGCAGGGCCCGTGTCCCCCGTGCCCCCAGGTGGTCGCCGTGTACAACCTGACCCTGCAGGTGGCCGACATGTCCGGAGACGGCCTCACGGCCACCGCCTCGGCCCTCATCTCCCTGGACGACATCAACGATAATGCACCGAGCTTCACCAGGGCCGAGGTGCCACGGCCGAATGGGCGGGGCGGGGCGGGGCGGGGCGGGGCGGGGCGGGGCCGGGTGGGAGGGGCGGAGCCCTGGGCGGGGCCCGAGGTGGGGCCCGTGGGGCGGGGCCGGTGGGGCGGGGCGGGGCGGGGCAGGGCAGGGCTGGCGGGGGCTGCCGAGGGCCTGGGGCGCGGTGCGGGGCCCAGAGGGGCACGGGGGCCCACCCAGCGGCAAGAGCAAGCTCCCCTCAGCCCTTGCTTGGGGGTCCCCGTGTGTCACCAGCCCCGGAGAGGGGGTCGCGGGGTCCCTGGGGGAGGTGACGGGGCGAGCAGACACCGCGCAGAGGGCTGGCCGAGACAGTCGAGGGTGATCGGCGGGGCCCCCAGTTTTTCCTGCAGGCCCCAGAGGCCGTGAGCGGAGTGGACGTGGGCAGGCTCGAGGTGGAGGACAGGGACCTGCCGGGCTCCCCCAACTGGGCAGCCAGGTTCGCCATCGTGGAGGGCGACCCCGACGGGCACTTTGCCGTCCGCACGGACCCCAAAACCAACGAGGCGGTGCTGTCTGTGGTGAAGGTGGGGCATGGCGAGGCGCCTGCTCCTGGGGGAGCGCGGGGGGCCGGGCCAGGAGGGCTGGGACCGGTCAGGCCGGGGCAGCACAGCCCACGCCGCTGAGGCTGTGGCCGGCAGGCTGGGGCCGCCCGGTCTCCCGGGAGAGCTCCCTGCCCGTGTCTCCGGGGATCCCTGCTGCCCCCTGCCCTGGAGGCGCCCGGCCCAGCCCCAGGGCCCCTCCACGCCGGCAGTGACCGCCGCTGGCCACGGGGCCCTTGTCTTTTGAGGCAGGATGGGCGGGGCGGGCCCGGGGCTCTGGGGAGGCCGCGGGGGTCTCCCCGGCTTCCCGAGGAGCGCCGCCTGAGCACTGCCTGAGCGCCGCCTGCCTCCCCAGCCGCTGGACTTCGAGGCCCGCGGGCAGCACCACCTCACCGTGGCGGTGCGGAACGAGGCCCCCCTGCAGGCGGCCGCCGCCCGGGCCGAGCGGGGCCGGGCCAGGGTCAGCGTGGAGGTACAGGACGCCAACGAGCCGCCTGTGTTCCTGGAGAACCCGCTGCGGACCAGCCTGGCCGAGGGCGCAGCCGCGGGCACCCCCGTGGCCACCTTCGCCGCCCGAGACCCCGACACGCAGACGCCACAGCGGCTCAGGTGGGTCCGCCAGCCGCCCCGCGGGGCCCGCACACGGGGCTCGCTGCCCGCTGCCCCGGCCCCCAAGGATGGACACGGCCCCGACCCACCGAGCGCTTCGTGCGAGGCGCGGGCGCCCCGGCGGGGAGGCTCAGGCCGCCCTGCCCCCGCAGCTACACCAAAGACTACGACCCCGAGGACTGGCTGCAGGTGGACGCAGCCACGGGCTGGGTCCAGACCCGGCGGGTGCTCAGCCCCGAGTCCCCCTTCCTCAAGGACGGCTGGTACCGGGCCATCGTCCTGGTCCACGACGATGGTGAGCGGCGTGGCCGGGCCCTGCCCTGCACGGGCGACAGGCCCGAGGGGCCAGGTGCCCACCAGGCCTCTCTGCCCGCAGCCTCCCCACCCTGCACCGCCACGGGGACCCTGTCCATCGAGATCCTGGAGGTGAACGACCATGCCCCTGAGCTGGCCCCACCGTCCGGCAGCCTGTGTAGCAAGCCAGAGCAGGGCTCCGGCCTGCTCCTGGCCGCCACGGATGAGGACCTGCCCCCCCACGGGGCCCCCTTCCACTTCCAGCTGAGCCCCAGGCTCCCGGCGCTGGCCCAGAACTGGAGCCTCAGCCCGGTCAATGGTGAGCGCCCTAAAGCCCGGGGCGGAGGGGAGCTGGGCGGGTGCCCCTGGACAAGGCGGCAGAGTAGCCGCCTGCCCAGCCCCAGCCCGAGCCCAGGCCGCCGCGCCTGCCCACAGCGCCGGGCTGACGGGTGCCCCCTGCAGTGAGCCACGCGCGCCTGCGGCCGCGGCACCCACTCCCGGAGGGCCTGCACCGCCTCAGCCTGCTGCTGCGGGACTCGGGGCAGCCGCCCCAGCAGCGCGAGCGGCCGCTGAACGTGACCGTGTGCCGCTGCGGCCAGGACGGCGCCTGCCTACCGGGGGCCGCCGCGCTGCGGACGGGCGGCGTGGGCGTCAGCCTGGGCGCCCTGGTCGTCATGCTGGCCAGCGCAGTCCTGCTGCTCGGTGAGCCCTCGGGGCCCGCCCCCGCAAGTGCCAGTCCCAGAGGCCAACGCGCCCCCCAGCCCCGCCCCGCACACGCCCCACCCCCTGAGGCCGCCCGGACTCGCCCCGCGGCCCCGCCCCTTCCATTGGCCCATTTGCGCACTGACCCCCGCCCGCCCCCCGCCGTCCACCCAGTGCTCGCCCTGTCTGTGGCCCTCGCGGCGCGGCTCCGGCAGCGGTCGTGGGACAAGGGGCTGCTGCACGGGCCGCAGGATGACCTCCGGGACAACATCCTCAACTACGACGAGCAGGGGGGCGGCGAGGAGGACCAGGTGAGCAGGCGCAGGCCCCAGAGCCTCCAGGAGGAGGAGCCCAGCGGCCCGCAGCCGCCTCACAGCCCCGCCGGGACCCCCGGGAGGGTGCCGGGCCCGAGGCGCTGCCCCCCCACTGACCGCGCCCCCGCCCACAGGACGCCTACGACATCGACCAGCTGCGCCACCCCGCGGGGCTGCCGGCGCTGAGTGTCCGGCTGGGGCGGCCGCCGCTGCGCCGCGATGCCCCGTATGGCCACGGGCGCCCCCAGCTCCCCCGCGCACTGCCCACCGGCCCGGCCGACATCGCCGACTTCATCAACAAGGTGGGGGGCGGAGGTCCCGGTGGGGGGGCGAGCCGCCGGCGGGCGCGGCACCGCGCTCCTCGGGCGGCTCCAGCGGCCAGACCCCGCGGAGAGCTCGGAGAGCAGGGCGCGCCCCAAGGGCAGCCTCTTGTGGGAGGCCTCAGGCCCCGCCCACCGTCGGGCTGGCCGGGAGCCTCCGCCTGAGCACCAGCGGCTCCACAGGGCCTGGAGGCCGCCGACGGTGACCCCAGCGTCCCCCCTTACGACACGGCTCTCATCTACGACTACGAGGGGGACGGCTCCGTGGCAGGGACGCTGAGCTCCATCCTGTCCAGCCTGGGGGACGAGGACCAGGACTACAGCTGCCTCCAGGACTGGGGCCCCCGCTTCTCGCGGCTGGCGGACTTGTACGGGCCCCCGTGAGGCGCGCGGGCCTCCTGCTGGCGCCACCTCGCGCAGGGGTGGCCAGCCTGTCCAGGCGCCCTGGGCCGGCCTCTGCGGGGGCCAAGTCACCCCGTGACCTCCTCAGAGAGGCGGGGGCGGGGCTTCCCGAAGTCTGCACCCCTGGGCCCCCAGGACGATTAAAGCGTTTTCATCTCTGCACCGCTCGGTCCATGGGGTGCTGTGGAGCCCGGGCTGGGCCAGGGTCGGGGGCTCAGAGGCGCCGCAGGCCCCTGGAGAGGGAAGAAGCACGAGGAGGCCGGGTCCGCCACGCCTTTATCTCTCTCCACTCTCCACGCTGGGGGTGGCCCTTCCCGCGCCCCCGCGTCCCGCGCCCCGGGCCCCCTGGGGCCCCCTGAGGGGAGGCAGGCTGTCGGGCAGGGCCCCCGCTGCCGGGCCGGGGGGCTCCCAGCTCGTGGGGGGCTCCCAGGCAGGGCCCACGCTGCAGGGGGGCTGGGCGGGCAGCAGCAGGGGCAGGTGGTCCTGCGGGGGGCCGCCCCGCAGCAGGGGCGAGCGGCGCAGGCGGTCGGCGTCCTCCAGTGCCGCGGGCAGCCGGCGGCCGCGGGTCTCGGGCAGCAGCAGCACGCAGAGCAGCACCAGGATGGCGAAGGACGAGAACAGCACTTGCTGCAGGAAGAAGCCGCGCCGGCCCGGCAGGTCGGCGAGGGGGGCGGCCGCCTGGCCCAGGAACCCGGCTCCCAGCACGAGGCCCAGCCCTGCGCCCCTGCGGAGAGCCGGGTGGGGACTGAGCGGGCAGCCCCTCTCAGGAGGCGGGGCGGGCAGCGGGCACGAAGCTCAGCCGTGCCCCCAGGGCAGCTGTCCCGCCCGCCGCCAGCTCCGGTTTCCTCGAGGAGCCTCTGGAATTTTCCGGCCTCGCCCCTCCCCCTCCCGAGCTCTGTGACCACGGGGCAGCTGTCCAGAGGGACGAGGGACAGCCTGGGGGTCCGAGTGCGCGGGGAGCTCCAGCCGGGCAGCCCCAGCTCACCTGGTCACTGTGGGCAAGACCTCAGCCGCAAACAGGCTGCTGAGGGCAGACACGGCCTGGGAGGCCAGCAGCCCCAGCACAGAGAGCGTCCATGCGGTCCAGCCGGGCAGCTCTGGGGGCAGGGAGGGGTCCCAGGCTGCTGGGGGTGGTGCTGGCCTCTTCCTGGGCACCCTCTCAACACGCCCTGTCCAGCTTCCCCACGCTCGGCCAGGTGTGCTGGGGAGGCCTTGCCCATGGGCGCCCACACTGTCCCCTGGCGCCCAGAGGGACGTGCCGCAGGCCACGCTGCGGGCGCCGGCTGCGCCCCAGCCTCCCACCCCCGCACCTGCGCTCCGGGTCGGGGCCAGGGGTCAGGCCACTCCGCCCAAACCTGTCCCTCGTGTGGAGCCCCTTGGGGCCCAAGCCCACTGGCCTGTCAACCCCACGGCCCCCTGCCCGCTCAGCCTCCCCGAGAGTGGCCCTGGGCCCTTGGGGGAGCTCCTGCCCAGGACCCGCGCTCACGCTGGGTGCCGGCAAGGAGCAGCAGGGAGGCCAGGCCCGCGACCAAGGTGCTCAGCAGCAGGACCGGGCGGCGCCCCCAGCGGTCCGCGGTCAGGAGCAGCAGGACTGTGGCTGCCGCCTCCAGGCCGGCCGCCAGGAAGTAGGGCAGGTAGAAGGCCTCCCCCGGGGCCAGGTCGCGCAGGAAGCTGGCACCGAGGCCCCCGCCGATCAGCCTGGAGGGAGGGCGAGGCTGTGGGCCTCGCTGCCTCGGGGCGGGGGCACCGAGCGCGCGCCCTCCGCCTGCCTGCGTCCCCCGCCCGCGCCCGCGCGCCCGCTTCCCCCCTCCCCCGCGTGCGCTCGCCCGTTCTCACGAACTGAAAACCAGGATGAGTCCATTTCGCCAGGCGACGCGCGTGTGCCGGAGCTCCAGGATGGAGTGGTGGTGGGGTGGGGGCCTCCCCGCAGACAGCACGCCCAGCTCTGCCGGACGGACGGACGCGATGGTGAGACAAGGCGCCTCCAGCCGGCACCCGCTCACCCTGCCGCAGCCGGGGTGCCGTTACCCGTGGCCAGGGAGCGCTCCTCCTCGGAGCTGTCCTCGGGGTCCACGCCGCTGGCCTCTGCAAAGCGCCACAGCACCTTCCCCGCCCGCGCCGGCTGCCCCGTGGCCAGCAGCCAGCAAGGAGACTCGGGGAGCAGCGCCGGGAACCTGTAGGGGCGGGGCTGCGGAGGGCGGCGCGGGGGCGGGCTCCCTCCCTGGACCCCGGGCCCCTGCCGCAGGTGTGTGCCCCACCCGCGCCCAGGCCCCTGCACTCACCCCCAAAAGGGCAGCAGGAGGCCCGTGGCCAGGGCCCCTAGGCCCTGCAGGAGGCGCCAGTCCTGTGCCAGCAGCGCCAGGCTGGGCAGCAGCAGCCTGCCCGCCACCAGGAAGAGCCCAGCGCCCACCGAGAAGGCCAGGCGGTGGGGGGGGTCGCACAGCTCCAGGCCTGGGAGGGCAACAGGGCCTGAGGCCGGGCCGGGGCTCTGTCGGGACGGGGTCCCAGGCGCGCGGCTGAGGGAGGCGGGCAGCACCAGCGCCGGCCGCCCGCCCGCGAGCACCAGAGCCCAGAGGCGCGCCCGCCTCCTCTCGGGCCGAGCCAGCCCAGCCGTCCCCACTGCACTCACGAGCCACGTAGAGGGCGAGGAGCACGCCAGCCAGGGCGCCTCCATGGAGCAGCCGCAGGGCCAGCAGGGCGGGGAAGCTGGCGGCCAGGGCCTCGCTGGCCCCCAGGCCCGTGGCCAGCACCAGGGACAGCACGAACACAGCCCGGCGGCCAAACCTGGGGGGCAGGCGTGGGGGGAGTCAGGCCGCTGAGGTCCGGCCGCCGAGGGGGGTGCGGGGGGGGACGCCTCACCGGTCACAGGCGGCGCCGAGGACCACGCAGCCCAGCAGCCAGCCCAGGAGGTGGCCCGTCCGCTCTAGAGGCACTTTCCACCCGTCCTCACACACCAGGTTCCACTGCAGGGACAGGAGCACCCGCTGTCCCGCCAGCCAGCAGCCCCCCGCTGGGGGAGATGGTCTGGGCCCAGCGGTGCGAGGGTCCCAGGCTGGAAGGGGCCCAGAGCCCTGCCACAGCGCCCCGGAGAGAAGGGGGACCGAGGCCCCGAGGGGAGGGGGCTCGGGACCCGGCGTCTCGGGGCTGGCACACTCCCGACCACAGCCCCAGTGTGGGCAGGAGCCGGGCCGGCCTGCTTCCTCGGATGCCCGCCCCTCACTTCAAGAGCAACTCCGGGAACGGCTGGAGGACCCTGCTCTACTTCCTGCCAAGGCCCTTGACCCAGCAGCCGCGCCCGCAGGCTCCTGCGCCTCCGCCCCAGCTTGGCGCCCCACTTGGGGTGCGGCTACCTCAGGGCCTGCTCCTGGCCGAGCACTTGCGGGGCTGCCGGGCTGGGGAGCCCACGGAGCAGAGCCGGGGGCCATAGGATGTGGCAACGCTGCCGTCCCACACGGCCGGGGTGGGGCCCGGCCCAGGCAGCCCAGAGGGAGGCAGGGTGGTGGGGTTCTAGGGTGGGGACAAGGGGGGTCTGGGAGGTGCCAGCAGCGCACTCTCCCCACCCCACGACCGAGCGGCCCCAGGCACCTCTAGTGCGGCCGCACGCCGCCCAGGGGGCTTGGCCTTCCAAAAACTGAGCTGACAGGCGACCTTCGCTCGGAGCCTCCAGCTTTGCCCCGCACAGCCCCGGGCCGCGTACCCAAAATGTTCTGGGTCCTGAAGGAAACGCCAGGCCCCGCTCACACCTTCAGCCTAAATCCTCCTTCCCCACCGCACACCTACGTTGGCATCAGCCCATCACCTGGCACCTGCTGCACCGCCAGACAGGCCAGGTGAGGCCCCAGGGGAGCGCTCCCACAGGCCACGGGGAGGGCCGGGGAGGGGGAGCAGGCCGTAGTGTCTGGTGCTCCCTCCCGCACGGGACCCTCCCTCTGGACTGGGCGGGGGCGCACCTGGGTGACCGGGCTGCTCAGCAGGCCGGCCACGGGCAGAGCGTAGTGCCAGCCGCGCGTGCAGGGCCGTGTGCCGTTGGAGCGGGCGCGGGGCCCGGGCTCGGGGTAGCGCAGGAGCAGGCAGGGACTCGGGGTGCGCGCCGGCTCCGGGCGCGGCACGCTGGCGTCCAGCAGCGCGGGCCCGCGCAGGGTGCGGAGCGCGGGGGGCAGCAGCCTGGGGTCCGGCCGGCAGTGGTGCGCGGGCAGCGCGGTGAGCAGCGACTCGGAGCCTAGCGCCAGCCCCAGCACCACGCACGGCAGCCAAGAGGCGGCGGCCAGCAAGCGCCGGGCCCGGCCGAAGCCGCCCGCCGAGCGCAACACCCGCGCCTCCGGCTCCATCCGCAGCCTCTGCGCTCGGCCGGCCGGAGGGGCGGGCCCTGGAGCGGGCGAGGGGCGGGGCCATGGAGGACAGGTGGAGGTGTCTGCCGGAAGGCGGGGCCTAGGGCGGGGCGGGGCCGGCGCCGGCAGGAGGGGCGGGGCCTGCGGGAGGGGCGTAGAGGCGCGCCCGCGGAACGTCCACGCCGTGCAGAGTGGGAGCGCGGGTGGGGGCAAGGCCTCCAGGGCAGCTCCCGCAGGGGGCAGGGGCAAGGCCACGGAAGCGCGCCAGGAGGAGGGCGGGGCTGGCATGGCGCACGCTGCGGGCCGTGGCCTGGGGCTGCGAGGGGCGGGGCTACCCTGGGGGCGGGGCCGCTCGCGAATGTGGGGTGAGAAGGGGCGGGGCGGGCCCACGGGTGGGGTGGGCGGGGCCTGACGACGGGTGGGCGGGGTTGGTGAAGGTCGGCGGTACTGGACGACTCTTGGCGGGGTCCCCGAGGCAGGGCAGGTGGCAGTCGCAGCGCCAGGGGCGTGCTGCGGCGGTTGCAAGGGTGTGTGGTCGCCCGTGGGTGTGAGGGAGGCCGCGTCCTGGAGTGGGACGTGGCCCCCAGGCGCCCTGGTGGGGGCGTGGCCTGGGGCGCAGGGGTGTGGCCAGGGGAGGCGGGGTGTCCCGTGCGCGGCAGCCACGAGCACGGTCCTGGCGGGGGCGGGGCCCGGGCGCGTCCGGGCGTGTCCACGGGACGTGGGGCGTGGCCGCGGGTCTCAGGGCGCGTCCAGCGGCGTCAGGCGGCGCCAGAGGCCGACTGCTCCGGACAGCGGGCGGGTGCTGCCCCCGCGGCTGTCCGGGCCCCGGGCCCCCACGTCGCACCTGTCACGGGCGCGTCCGTCGCGCGCGGCACCCGCTGTCCCTGGGCGGAGCTGGCGTTCGGTAAGGAGCGGGCCTGCCCGCGTCCCCTGGGGCGGGGGTCGCGGGGGCGGGCGGCGGGGGCCTGGCAGGTGGCGGCGGGGCCTGGGCCTCGGTGCCCGCCGGCTTCGTTGTCTTCGCCCGCTTCCCTGGGGGGCCGAGCGGGCGTCTGGGCGTCACGCTTTTTCGAGGCCGCGTCGTGCTCCGAGCGCAGCGGTGGGGTCCGGCGGGCCCGCGAGCTCGGGGTTCCCCCGCCGGGCGGCCGCTGGGCGCTGCGGCGTCCCGGGCGCTCCTCTCGGCCTCCGACGGTGGCTGCGGGGCGCGCGCGCGGGGCGGAGGACACAGCTGGGGCTCGTTGCGCGGCCGCGGGAGGGCGAGGCGCGGGCGGGGCTGCGGGCGGGCCGGGGCTGCGGGCTGCGGGCGGGCGGGATGTCCCGAGCGCGCCTCTCGCCCCTCGGTCGGGTCCCGCCGCAGCGCCGCGCCTGGGCCGGTGCTGGGGGGGGCGGTGACGCGCAGCGGGCCCTCCCCGCTAGTCCGGCTTATCGCCGCGCCGGCCCAACAGACGCCGAGACTGGCCCGGGCACGGCCTGCCGTCGGCGGCGCCTCCTCCCGAGGGGCAGCGCCTTTCCGGCTCCGCACCAGCGACGGGCTCTCCCTGCGGGGCCCGCGTCGCCCTCGGCTGCCAGAGCCCGCGCCGGGGTCTGCACTCGGGGGTGCGGGGCGGTAGCCCCTCCTGGTGGCCGGCTCCATGCTGGGGGCGCCCTCCGGCCCGCATGCCCAGCCCGTGGCTCTTGGCGCGCGCGGGTCTCGGCCCGGCACGGCCCGGGCTCCCCGCGGTGGAGGCGGGAGAAGGGCGGCGGCTCAGCCCGAGCTGTCAGAGGCCGAGCGCGCTGGGGTCCAGCAGAGCCACGTCCAAGTGGACTCTGCTTCGGACCCTTTGGCACAGATCAGGGCATCGGCGAGTCGTCCGGCCCGCAGGGAGGCCCCTGCGGGCACCGCTAGAGAAACGAAACGGGCGGGGCGCAGGGGCAGTCCCCTGCCTTCGTGGACACCACCGCCCCTCTGCGTGCGCGGCTCGGCCCCTCTGCGTGCGCGTGCAGTGCCCTCCGTGCGTGTGCACCTGTTGGGTGTGCGCGCTCGCACAGCGCGCAGAATGCGCTCGCCACGCAGACACGTACAGCGCACACGCCCACACGGACGGCGTGCACACGCCACGCACACGTACGGCACGCACGCACACGCACAGCGCGCATACGCACACACGCACATCCCGGAAAGGGCTCGGGCAGCCCCGCTCCGACCTCTGGGCGCGTGGACACCGCGGAGTCTCTGCGCGGGGCGCGGGGCGCAGGGCGCAGGCTGGTTTGGAGGCCCCGCGCCGTGTCGGGGGCGCTGAAGGACTCGGGTCCGGCGTCGTGTGCGGGTGGACGCCGCCCCGGACACAGCCAGGGAGGCGCCGGCCCGCTGCCGCACAGGCTGGCGGGGACGGGCCCGTCGCGGGCCGCCTGGCGCGCACTTCACGAGAACGGGGTCCGGCCGCGCGCCCCGGTCCCACTGGGGGTCGGCAGGCGCGCGCCCTCCCGGAGCCGAGGGGAGCCGCCGGCGCGCCCCTGTGCCCGCGCCCAGGAGCGCGGAGTCGCGTGCGGGGTCCGGGCGGAGGCGGGCGGGGCGCCCTGTCCGCGCGGGCCGGGAGCTGCGGCCTGGGGGCGCCGCGGGGCGTTGCAGGCTCGCGCGCTTGGGGCGCATTTGGCTTCATGGCATTCGGTCGCGAAAGCCCGGAGCGCCCGCCACCGCTTGGCGCTCGGGGCGACGTTGGTCCGCAGACGCGCCGAGCTCCGCGCGCCCGACTTGTCCCTCGCCGCCGCCCCAAGGCGCCCGGCCGCCGAGGTTGCCTCTGTCCCGGCCCTCGCGCCCCCTCCTGCCGCCGGCGCCGCTGTCCGGGGCGCGGCCGCGTTCCGGGCCCCGCTGTGTAGGGAGCCCCACGGCTGGGGCGCCGGGGCGCGTGATAAACGTATTTCTCGTTCTTTTCTGAGGCACCGGCGGTGCCCAGGGCGGCCGCTTCTCTCCCCCGCTCGCTGCGTTCACTGTTTCTTGCCGTTTTCGTCGGCGCCGCGGAGCCGGTGTGAGGGGCCGTCTCGTGTTGGCTTTTTCTTTATTATTTTTTGGTTTGTCTTTCCCTCTTCGCCTCATTCCCCGGTGCCCTCCACCAGTTCCCCGTTCCGTAGTAGCCGTTATATTCTCTTCACTGAGTCCACTTTTATTCTTTTTTAAAAACTTTTTTATTTTATTATTTTTCTAAAGATTTATTTTTTTTATACCTACAGCTGGGGTGCAGGCCAGAGGCGTGGGTCGGCGAGAGGCTTCATCAGAGACAGCGGGTAGCAGCACAGGCAGATCAGAAACACACTGCTGAGGGGGGCAGCGGGGAGGCAGGAGAGGTCTGTCGCGCCATGTGGGAAGCTCCCTGGCCAGGTGTCGAACTCGCATTGCCGCTGCCGACAGCTCCTCAGCGCAGCGCTTAGCTGCTGCACCACCAGGGAGGCCCCTCTTTTTTTTTTTTTTTTAAAGATTTATTTATTTATGCACACAAGCTGGGGTGCAGGCCAGAGGTGTGGGGCGGCGAGAGGGTTCACCAGAGACAGTGGGGAGCAGAGCAGGCAGATCAGAAACACACTGCTGAGGGGGGCAGCGGGCAAGGCAGGAGAGGTCTGCTGTGCCATGTGGGAATCTCCCCGGCCGGGATTGAACTCCAGTCGCCGCTGCCGACAGCTCCACACCGCAGCGCTCAACCGCAGCGCCACCGGGGAGACCCCCTTTAATACTTTCTTCTGCTTTTTTGTTTTTTAATACCATTTCATTTCGATTTAAATATTTTCCCAAGAGCTTCAAAATACCCATTCCCAGTACATTCCTTCCCTTTGTAAGCACACACCTCGCTGTTCCTCCTGCCACCCCTGTTCTTGTCAGGCCGACCCCCGAGCCCGTCGGTGCTTCCCCCAGCACAGCTCCGCTTTCTTCTAGATGAGATGAAGTTAAATTTTAGTTTCCTTACAGTGAAGAGCAACAGTGAACCTGCAAACCCAGCAGTTTTTACTTAAAATGATTCTAGGGGGCCTCCCCGGTGGCGCAGCGGTTGAGCGCTGCTGCACTGTGGAGCTGTCGGCAGCGGCGACGCGAGTTCGATCTCGGCCGGGGAGATTCCCACATGACGAGGCAGACCTCTCCTGCCTCCCCGCTGCTCCCCTCAGCAGTGTGTTTCCGTGGATCTGCCTGTTCTGCTCCCCACTCTGTCTCTGGTGAACCCTCTTGCCACCCCACACCCTGGCCTGCACCCCAGCTTATATGCAAAAATAAATATTTAAAAAAATAAAATAAATGATTCTAGATATTTTACACATTTATATTGTTAAACTTAGCAAAACCTTAGTTTTATAAGAGATCTAGCTATCGTTTAAATAAAGAACAAATTCAAGATGGAAATACCAATTGTAGTTTTAGTTTTTTCTTAGGACAGAAAATTTAAATTAATTGCAGGGTTGCAAATGTAACATCCTCATACACCGGGGTTCTTCTTAGGCAAGCACTGGGTAGCTTGAGCGACACGCGCATGTGCCCGGCACCTGTGTGGGCGCGGGGGGCTGAGGCGCCGCCGGGCACTGTGGGCTGCCTGGAGTCCCGCAGGGCGCGGAGGAGGGAGCAAGGCGGGGCTTCCTGGGAAGCAGCAGTGTCCTTCCTCCAAGGGAAAAGAAAGCAGCTTTATGAAGAGAAACAGGTAAAAGCAAGTTTATCTTTGTTAACATAGACCAGGTTAATTACTTTCTTGCTGAATACCGTGAATTTCCTTTTGAAATTAAAGACGTAAGCATAGAAGAAAGTGTTAATATCCCACATTATAACTTTAAGGCGTGCATGCTTTAAATTAAGCCAGTAACTTTTTTTTTAACTAGTTGTTTAACCAAAATTTTAGATCATGATCTCAAAATTTTGGCTTTTTATTAGAATTTACATAGGCGCCCTTTATAATTAACCCTTTGGCGGCAGAAGACAGTGGCAGACAAAGCAGTCTCTTGATTTTTATTTAAATTTTGGCCATGCGTACTGATTTTAAGAAGTAGTTATTCTACTAGTATTTGTGAGGACACTGAGAACTTTTATTAATTTAGTTTCTAAGTTTTGGGTTTTTTTTTTAAAGATTTATTTATGCATACAAGAACTGGGGTGCAGGCCAGAGGTGTGGGGGTGAGAGACTCACCAGAGACAGTGGGGAGCAGAACAGGCGGATCCACTGAAACCCACTGCGGAGGGGGCAGCGGGGAGACAGGAGGGTTCTGCTGAGCCCTGTGGGAAGCTCCGCGGCCGGGGATCGAACTCGTGTCGCAGTGGCTGCGGACAGCTCCGCAGGCTGAGACTTAACCCATAGCACGGACCAGAAGGGAATGTCAAGGGGGACAGAAGGGGACCCCGCTCCCCAGCAGGAGGCAGCAGAGCGCGCGGCGGTCTCAGCACGGTACCGGCCAGGTCAGGAGGGCGGTCCCCGCCCCCTTTACCTCGGCTGTGGCCAGAGGCCGCCTGGAGAGGCGGCGACAGCTGCGGGCCGCTCCTGGCCGGACGCGCGAGGGGCCCGGGCCCTCGGCGGAGGACGGTGCTGTCCTGAGTCGGGCGAGCCCACTGCTGGCCGGGGCGCGGCTCGGGCGGGCGCGCTGAGCGCCGCAGCCGGGGGCGCAGCCCGGGCGCGCCCGTCCTGAGCCTCCGTTGTCAGCCACGAGCCAAACAGCCCGCCAGGAGCCGCCCGTGGCTCTGAGGGCGCCTCGCCGTCCCAGGGGCGAGAGACGGAGACGAGGGGCAAGAGGCGCCGCCCCGGCCGTGCCAGAGGCACCACGTGCTCGGGGGCGCGGACCGGGCGGCTTGATGGGGCCCCTGCGGGGTCTGCGGCCGGAGGCCCCGTGCTCTCTCCAGGGCTCCCTGGCTGGGGTGCCGGTTTGCCTGGTCACCCGCTGGGGCATCCGCCCGGCGCCGGCCTGACTCCGCGCCTGCAGCTGGGCTGGGCCAGGCCCTGGCGTCGGGTCCCGCTGGCCCCCAGGGCCGCCCGCCGCCCCATGGTCAAACTGCCTCCCACACCCGCGGGAGCCGGGCCCAGATTTCAACCTTATCCAGTGGGACCCCGACAGGGCAGACTGGGGGTGCCCCGAGACCCCACACTTGCTGGCTGTAAATGGGTTCTGCTCTCACCTCGTGCAGTCGGTTCTCGGTGCATAAAACCGTCCCCGAGGCCTTCGGGGGCGCTTCCGGCAAAGCCCGGCGCGGGGACGACCCCGATGGCGACCAGGGGGCGCGAGACTCCGCGCGCCTCAGACCAGGACCCCTCGGACACGCGCGGCCTCCGCGCCTGGCCGGCAGGGGGCGCCCGCAGGCAACTCCCTCTGCCCCCCCCTCCCCCCGCCCTGGCGGTTAAAGGGAAGTTTCGCACAGAAGTGACCGGGCGGCGCGGCAGCGGCGTCTGCCGCGGCCTCTGCCCCCTTCTTTAGAGCGGGTCCTGCAGAATGAGCCGCCTCGTCGTTTCTCCGAACTGACTGGAAGGACAGGCCTGGTGAGAGCAGCCCGCGGGGAACGCGGTCAGCGGAGAGCAGGGGTCGCGCGACCCAGGGCGGCCCCCGCGGCGCCCTCCGCCGGCCCAGACCAGCGCACCCACAGCTTCCCAGAGCAGAAGGGCCGTTCGTGGGGTCTCGGGCCCCAGGAGCCCTGCGCGTCCACGCAGGTCCGCGAGGACACGCCCCGGGAGGGGAGCGCGCCGCGTGCACTGGGAGGCTCCCGTCCACCCGCGGCGCCTTGGACAGCGCCGGGCCGTCCTGACCCAGGCTCGGAGCAGTGGCCGCCACCCCCGCCCTGCGGACGGGGTCCGGGGGCCACACGACACTCAGTGCAGGCTGGAGGGACCTCGATGCTGCTGCGGAGGGCGGGAGAGCCCGAGGGCAGGAGAGCCCGAGGGCAGGGGCCGAGGCTGGCAGAGGCCCCTCGGGGCCGGGGCCGGGGCCGGGCGGGGCGGGCTCTCAGGCCGCTGCTCGGGCTGCTGCTTCGGACCCGGCGCCCCCCACGGCCCTTCCTGCGTCCCCCTCCCGGCCATTCGAGGGGCAGCTTCGTGGTGGCAGAGGGAGCGTCCGAGTCGGGGCACGTGGTCCCCCGTGACCGTGTGCGCCGGCCCTGCCACGCCTTTGGGCCGCGGCCCCTCGCGGGGGCACCCGGGTGTCCTGTCGAGGCCGCCCAGCGACTCCGAGGCCACGAGGGGGCGCGGGGCAGTTTGACGCGAACACAGGCGCTGCTGGGCGGCTCTCCTGCCCGAGGGGATGGGCTCCGCCGCGCCCGGCGGGGCGCTGGGGCAGCCCTTGCGCGGCTGTGCCTCGGGGTCCCTTCGGGGCCGTTCCTGGCCCCGTCCGCCCGGCGGGACCCTGATGGACGGGTCACGGGGCTGGCGGCTTCGCGGCCGTCTCCGCAGCCAGCCCGCGTTGGCTTCGAGCCCGAGCCCGCGCCCTACGCGTGTGGCTGCCCCGCGTGCCCAGCGTGCCCGCGCCTGTGCTGCCCGGCCCTGGGCCCGTCTCCGCCGGGAGGGGCTGGGGCCCTGCCTGTCTTGGGTGCCCGCGTCCTCCCCCCGCCCGCGCCAGTGGGCGCGGCCACGACTTGGGGCGGGACTCCCGACGAGCGGGCCCCACTGCGTGCTCTCCTCCTCTCACTTGGGGTGCGGCGGGAAGGGTGGTTCCGCGCAGACCCAGCGCCTGCCTGGGGGCTCGCAAAGCAGACCCCCACACCCCGCCGTCCCAGGTGGAGACCCCGTGCCCCGCCGGGCCCACCCCTCGGCTGGACGCCCCCATGAGAGGGGCAAAGACGGGGTGGGGGCCGGCCTGGTGAGGCTGCGTGTCGCGCGTGCAGGGACGGGCTGGCGCCCCACACTGCCGAGCAGGAGCCCCCCACCCGGCCGCGCTGCTCACCCCGGGGAAGCCGTCAGCAGCGGGCGGTGCCGCTCTGGCCCTGCGCCCTCAGCCGGCCGCCGGGTCCCTGCGCTGAGGCCCGGCCAGACCCACGCCCCAGGCCCGTCTGCCTGCGCCTCGGCCGCGGGCCCGATCGGGGACGCCGGGTGCAAAGAGCATGTAATTAATTAATTTATTTCTTTACACAGAACTGAAGTGATGTTACAGTACATAAGTTATTTACACTGTGCAGTAATGTGTTGCAAAATAAATTATCTAGAAGGCAGCAAAAGTACATTGTGAATGTGTATAAAACTGTACAGCGTTACGGGTACACTTTATATGATTATTGGCTCTGTAGTGTTTCAAGTTATGTTCTCAGAAAGAGAAACAAAATGCCCAAGATTAAAGGAAAAAATATACAAACCACGGGGATTTGACTCCATTAAAAACACGAAGGCTCCGCCCTCTGGCTCCAGCTCGGCCCCCAGCGCCGGCGGTCAGCGGGGTCGCCAGCCGGGAGTCTGCGGCGGGGGCGGCGCCGGCGGCCGGTGCGACGAACGGGTCTCGCGCTGCCCTCAGTGCCTCGGGTCCCGCCGACGGCGGTCAGCAGTGCTGGGCGGCGGGCGCCTCAGGCCGGCAGCAGCACGAAGTCGTCGTTGACGTCCACCATGGGCACGTAGAAGGAGGGCACCTCGTTCACGCCCAGCGACTTGTGCCCGGCGGGGTCGAGCTCCTGCACCTTGAGCTGCCACTCCATCCGCTGCACGGCGTTGAGCGCCGCCGCCTCGTGCTGCTGGCGCATCAGCAGGCAGGTCTGCGGGCAGGGGCCGGTCAGCCGCGGCCCGCGGGAAGGGCCGCCCCGCCTGGCCGGGCTGTCCGCGAGGGGCCGGGCGGGGCGCGCACTCACCTTCATGCGGTCGTACTTGTCGTCCACGTCCTGCAGCCAGGAGATGAACTGGCGCGCGTTGAAGCGGTCCCGCACCGACTTGTTCTCGTCCCCCTGCGGGCGGCGGGCGTGAGCGGACAGCCGCGGGCTCGCCGGCGGCCCCGCCCCCGCCGGGCACGCGCCCCCGCGGCCCGCCCACCTGGCTCTCCAGCGGCATATTGTACACCTCCGAGTCCAGCAGCATGGTGCAGGCGCTGAAGGGCACCGCCTGGTTGGCGATGGTGCGGGCGGCCCGGCAGTGCACGCGCAGGATCTCCTGCTCGCAGGAGACGATGAGCTTCTCCTGGGGACGGGCCGGGTGAGCGCGCGCGCGGCCGCCCCACCCCTCCCCGCCCCGCCCGCCCGCGTACCCGCTCGATGCTGTGCTGCAGGCGCAGTTTGCCCCTCACCGCCTCCTGCTGCTTGAACAGCTCCTTCAGGGGCTCCGCCAGGGAGGGCGGCGGCGCGATCTGGGCACAGGGCGGCAGGGCAGCAGCGCGTCAGCCCGTGGGCCGGCGCCCGAGACCGCCCGGACGGCGCTGCCGGGGCCTCGGGGAGGGCCGCTGGAGCCACAGCCGCGTGGGGGACAGTGGGCGAGCTGGGGCGGGGACGCTCGCTCGACGGGCTGGGAGGGCCCGCACCCGCGCACCCCTTGGCTGTGCGGCCAGCGCCGGCGGGGGAGGGGCAGCCGCGGCGCCCTCGTGTCCCGACCTGAAGTTGCAGCAGGACGTCTTGGGACAGTGCCCATGGCCGGTGGGGGGGGCTCCCGGGCCCCGCCGGAGCCCCCGCCCTCTGCGGGCTTAGGGGCGCCCCCACGCCCGCGAGCGAGCCCCACGGGGCGGGCACTCACCACGGGGATGTGCAGCTTGCTGAGTGGCTTGCCGTCCAGCAGGTAGGAGCCCGTGTAGGTGACGTACTCGGCGTAGCACTGGGGCGCCTGCGGCGTGATGTAGCAGAGGATCTTGCGCTTCTCCTCGATCTTCTTGCGGATCTGCAGGTACTCGAAGTAGGGGTTCGACCGGTCGCTGTGGTAGGGCTCGATGGCGTCCAGCTTGATGGCGTCCACGATGGCGGCCAGCGTCTGCTGGATGACCTCGCGCGTCTGCTGCGTGGACGTGTGCAGTGGCGGCGGCAGTGGCTGGCCCGAGCGCTGCAGGCGGCGCTTGCGCGGGTGCTGGGCCTGGGCCTCGTCCTCCTCGCAGCCGCGGCCGCGGCCCCTGGGCGGGGGCGCCGGCTCCTTGTCGGGGGGCGGCGGGCTCTGCTTGTGCTGGTTGGCCAGCATCTGGGCGCGGTTCCGGGTCATGCGCTGCGGCACCTCCTCCACGCGGGGTGCCTTCACAGCCTCGGGCGAGGGCTTGGGCTCCGCGTCCACAGCCTCGGGCTGGGTGGCGCCCGGCGGCCCCTCCGGCCCGGCGCTGTGGTGGGGGCTGGCCCCGTCGGGCGCGTTCGCGAGCGGGTCGGGGGCGTCGGGGTCATCGGGCCCCCGGTCCGTGCCCCCGGGCGGCGGCTGCTCGGGCGAGGCCGGCTCCACCCCGGCATCCCGGGGGCCCAGCTCATCGGGCGGGGCGCCCGCCTCCCTGGCGCCCTCCTGCGTGGCATCCGCCTCGGGGTCCGCGGGGGTCTCGGGCTCCGGCCGGGGGGCCACCTCCTCCGGGGGCGCCGAGAGCAGCTCCGCGGGGGCCGACGCGGGCGCATCCCCGCCGCTCCCGACCGCGGGGACGTCCTCGGGGCCCCCCAGCGGACTGCCCACCACGGGCTCCGCCCCCGCCCCCAGGCCGGGGCCGGCCTTGGCCGACAGAGGAAGGTCCGGCAGTGAGAAGGGCCCCAGGTCCAGCTCGTCCTCGGGGCCGGCGAAGGCGTCCGGCCAGGGCACGGGCTCCACGGGGCCCAGGCCGGCCAGGCCGTGCCCGTTCTCCAGGAAGGCGCCGTCCAGGGCGCCCAGGGCCTGTGCCCCGGCCACGCAGGCGGGCTCCAGGGGCGTGTCAGGCGGCGCGTCGGGCAGCGGCTTTCGGTCGCCAAAGAAGGACTCCAGCCTGGAGGGGGCGGGGAAGGGGCCAGGCTCCTCGGGGCCGGGGGCAGGCACGGCCTCCCCCGGCTCGCACTTGGCGTCCTGCAGCCCGGGCGCCGGGACAGACAGGGGGTAGGGGCCAGGCGAGGCCGGGTAGGGGGCCTCAGGGGGGCCAAAGGGCCCCGGGGCCGTGGCGTGGAGGGGCTCCTCGGCACAGAAGTGCTTCGGGGACTCCGGGAACCGCGGCGGTGACTTCAGCAGCAGGTCTGAGCCCACAGGCCAGCGGCCGGGGCTCTCGGGGCCGGCCCCCAGCAGGCCGGAAGCGAGGGCCTGCTCCGCTACGGGGTGTGCCCACTGCATGGGGCCCTCTGCTATGACCGGGCCGAAGGGGCCCTCGTCCAGGGGCTCCAGGTAGCTGGGCTCGGGGGGAATGATGGCCGCGGTGGCCTGCTGGTCCTCCGTGGCATCCGGGGGGAGGCCCAGGTCGGGGGGGAGGGCGCCCTCCAGGGAAGGGGCCGACAGCGCATCCCTGGGTGCGGGTGGGGACCTGGCGGGCAGCGCGGGGAAGGCGCCGTCCGGCGAGGGGGCGGCGGTGGCCGCGGGCGGGCAGAGCAGGACGTCTGCCCTGGGGGAGGTGGCGCCGTAGTCGGGCGAGCAGCACCCGGGGGACAGCCCGGTGAACCTCTCTGCGGGGCCGGGCGCCCCGGGGGCCCTGTCCTCCAGCAGCATCCCCGGTGAGCCGCAGCCGGCCGGGGCGGGGGCGCTCTGCTGCCGGAGCAGCTTGTCCACACCGCCGAACTCCTCCTCGGGGGGCCGCCCGACGTCCGCGGACACGGACCGGGACAGGCCAGCGCACAGGGCCCGTGTGGGCGTCTCCGAGGCCCCGGCCGCGAAGCGCTCGTAGAAGGGCGGGGAGCCGGGGTGCGCGGCGCCGGCGGGGCCCGGGGGCTCGCCGCAGTCCAGCGCGAGGTCGGGGTAGTCCTCGGCGCTGCAGGACGGCGTGCGCGGGGTGTGCATTGCCTCCTCGTAGCCGGCGCAGGGCGGCGCAGGCGCGGGCACGCCGGTGGGCCGGCCCTGGTCCGGCCGGGGCGAGGCGGGCAGGCCCTCCCTGGCCGGCGGCCCTGCCAGCCAGTCCCGGGCGTCCGGCGCAGGCGGGGGCCTGCCCTCGGGGGCGGGGGCCTTCCGGTCTCGCGGGCCTGGGTCCGGCCCCAGGGCCTTCCTGGCAGGTGCGTCCGGGGCCTTCTTGCGGGCGTCCTCGGGGGGCTTGGCCCGCTCCTTGAGCTTGGGGTCCCCGGACCGGTGCCGCAGCTTCTCCATCTGCCGCATGCGCTCCTTGTGCCGCTTGTGCCGCTCCTCGACCTCCAGGTCCTTCTGCGACAGCATCCGCTCGAAGCTGGTCATCATCAGGTCCCCGTCCCCCAGCAGCTTCTCCCGCGGCCGGGCGTCCTTCCTGCCCGGCTCCCGCGGCAGCGGCAGCCGCTCGCCCCCGCTGCTGGCCCGCGCCGCGTCGCCCCGCTCCTTCTCGGGGTTCTCCTTGAGCCGCTCCCTGGGCTTCTCCCGGCCAGGGTTGGGGGGCCGTGGCTCCTCCTTGTGGGGCTTGTCCCGGTGCCGCTCCTTGTCCTCGCGCCAGCGCTCGCGCCGCCGCTCGCGCCGCCGCTTCTCGCGCAGCAGCCCGAGGGCGCCGGCCCCGTAGGGCCGCAGCTCCTTGTCCAGCTTGCGGGCGGCGTCCCGCTCGCTCTCGCCCTTGTCGCGCTTCTCGGCGGGCAGCAGCTCCGTGGCCTTGTCCAGCTCCTCATCTGGCTCGGCCTTGGCGCCGCAGGCCAGGCCGTAGGCCTCGGCGTCCAGGAAGTCCTTCTCGTGCGGGCCGGGGTCCCGCCTGCCGCCGGGGTCCTTGGGGTCGTCGCCCTTGTCCCTCTTCTCGGCCCTGTCCCTGCGCGCCCGCTCCCGCTCGTGGCTCTTCTTGGAGGAGGACGAGGCGTGCCGGAGCCGCCCCTGCTCGCGGGCCCTGTCGTCGGGCGGCTCAGGGAAGGCGGCCTCCAGGAGTGCGCTCAGCCCGGGGTCCGGGCCGCGGTCGGGGAAGCCGTCGGACGAGCCCTCGCTGGCCTTGTCGTGCGAGGCCTCGCGGTCCCCGTGCAGGGCGGCCTCCTCCAGCCGCTCCAGCAGGCTGCGCTCCGGCTCGCCGGCCCGCGAGGCCTTGCGCTCCCGGCCGTGCTCCCGGCGCCGGCCCTTGGCCTTGTCCTCGGCCGAGCCCTTCCTCTCCGCCCGCTCGGGCGGCCTCTGCCGGCCCCGCCGCTCCTGCGCGAGCTCCCCGGCGGCCCGGTCTTTGCGCTCCTTGCCCTTCTCGGCCAGCTCCTTCTCCCGCCGGTCCCGGTGCTTGTCGGGGGCCCGCTCCCGCCGGTCCCGGCCCCCGTCGGCCGCGCCCTTCTCCTTCCTCTTCTCCCGGGGTTCCTTCTCCTTGGGCCGCTCCGCGTGCAGCCGGTCGGCGGAGCCCTTGCGCGGCCTCTCCCCGTCCTCGCGCTCGGGCGGGCCGTCCGCCCGCGGCACCTCCCCGGCCTCCGCCGCGGCGAAGGGCTCCCCGTCGTCCTCGCTCTCGTCCGTGAAGATGTCAGCGATGTACCAGCTCTTCTCCTTGCCCTTCCTGTCGTCACGGCGCTCGGCCGCGTCCTCAGCGGCCAAGCCGGCGGGCACCCTCTCCCGCTTGTCCTTGGCCGGGTCCGGGGCCACGCGCCGCTCCCGCTCCTTGCCGTGGGCGTCCCTGTGCTTGTCCCTGGCCTCCTTCCGCCCCCGGCAGCACCGCTCGCCGCAGTCCCTGTCCTTCGGGGCCCGCTCCTTGTCCCCGCACTTGTCCCGGTGCCGCTCCGCCTTGGCCTTCTCGCGCTTGTCCCGCTCGCGCGCGGGCGCCGGCCGCTCCCAGGCCTCGGGGCTGCGCCCCGGCTCGCCGTCGGCCCTGTCCCGGAAGGGGCCGTCGCAGCCCGGCTCCTTGGGCTCCTCCCTCAGGGCCTCCTCGGGCCGGGCCCTGCTGTCCCTGCGCTCCCGGGCACCCTCCGGGGCCTCCCGCCGCCTCCGCTCCTTCTCGGGGACGCCGCCGGGGAGGCCCCTGTGCTTCTCAGCCGGCTCCCTGCGCCGCTCCGGGTTCCTGTCCGCGAGGTCACGCTCCTTCTTGCGGAAGAGCGCGTCCCGCTCGGCCCGCCGCTCCCCGTGCTCCCGCCGCTCCCGGGCCCGGCCCTCGCGCCGCCGCTCCTTGCCGTCCTCCCTGGCCGCGCCCAGGAGCAGCCGGGCCACGGGGTCGGCCCGGAGGTCCCTGTAGTCCGTCACCGGCGAGTCCCAGCTGTCCTCGCCGCCGAGGTCCAGGGACGAGTCGGACAGGCCCGAGAGCCAGCGCTCCTGCGCGTCGTCGGAGAGGCCGAGCTGCGCGTCGTCCAGCCCCAGGAGCGGGCCGGTGCCGCGGAGCTCGTCCAGCGCGGGCTCGTCCCTGCCGGCCTTGTCCCGCCGGGGCCGCTCGTCGCGCGCCGCCCGCTCACGCTCCCGGGCCGCGCGGTCCTCCTTGGGGTCGCCCTTCCTGTCGGGCTTGGGGGGCCGGTTGCGGGGCTTCCTCTTCCGCTCCTCCCGCGGCAGCCGCGGCCGCTGCTCCTTCGGGGACTTCTCCCTGGCGGGCCTGTCCCGCTCGGCCCGGGGGGCCCTGCCCGCATCCTTGGGCCTCCGCGGGGGCTTGTCGTCCCGGCCGGCCCTGGTGCCCTCGGCCGCAAAGAGCCAGTCCTTGTCCTCCGGCCGGGCCCGGCCGGGCTTCTCCTCCTTCTTGAGGTGGTCGCGGTCGTGCTTGGGAGCCCGTGGCCTGCCCTCGGCCAGCTCGCCGTCCAGCAGCAGGGCCTTGTCGGGCCTCGGCTTGGCGTCCTCGTACTCGTAGCCGAAGCTCTTCAGCTTGAGCTCCGGGCCGGCGGGGCCCAGCCCCTTCTCCTTGCTCTTGTGCTTGTGCTTCATCTTGTGTTTCTTGACGACCTTGCCCTCCTTATCCAGCTTGGGGATGGCGCCGTCCGCGCCGGAGTGGAGGGAGCCCCGCTTGTCGGGCAGCGCGCTCTGCAGGCCGCCCCGCTTCCTGTGCTCCTGCCTCTTCCGTGCCGGCTTCAGCGACTCCACGCTGGAGCCCTCGGAGGGGCAGTCGGACTCGCTGGTCAGCCGCGTCCTCGTGGAGTCCGACAGGGAGCTGACCTCGGACCAGGCGGGAGAGGAGACGGTCTTCCAGTTGTCCGTGCGCCAGTGCCGGGCGTGCTGCTCCGCGAGGCCGGCGTGGTGCTTCTGCGCGGCGCAGCTGCCGTGCGAGGAGGCGGAGGAGGCGGACAGCGGGCTGAACAGCGACGGGTCCTTCAGCACCAGCGGCGACTCCTTGAGGCCGCCGGAGCTGCCCACCGAGTCGGCGTCGTCCGCACCGCTGTCCGGGCACTCGCTGTCCGACTCTGAGGAGAACTTGTCGCCGCGCTTCCCGAACCGCAGCTCCTTGCCCTTCGCCTCCTTCTTCCGCTTCTTCTTCGCCTTGCCCTTGTCCTTCTGCGGCTTGGCGCCGGGCGGCTCTCGGGCCCGGCCGCCGGGCAGCAGCGCGTGCGCGAGCCGCAGCTTATCCCCTGTGCCCACGGGCACGCCCACGTCGTCCTCGTCCGAGCTGTCCGACAGGATGCGGTGGGCGGCCTTCTTCGGCGCGAGCGCGCTGTTCTTGGCGTAGCTCTTCACCTCCATCTTGGGGATGGAGACGAAGCCGCTGGACTTGGCCTCCTTCCGGTAGTCCTTCTTGAGCAGGTGCTTGTCGTCCACGGGGGGGACCCTGTCCTGCTCGTCGTCCTCGTCAAACTCGTACTCGTCCTTGACGGGCGCCGCCGCCTTCTGGGGCTCGGGCGTCTTGGCCTTGTGCTTAAGGCCCTTCTCGAACTCGGAGTCCGTGTTGTTGCCGTCGACGGAGCTGGACGGGGCGAACGACGGGGCGTCCTCCTCCTCGGAGCTCTCTGCGGGACAGGGGGTGTCAGCCGCGGGGCGCAGTCCCTGCCACGGCCACCCGGAGGGGGGCAGCCCCGAGACGCAGCAGGGGCAGGGGCGGCCCGACACTGAGACCCGCGCCCAGCAGGGACACCCCCCGGCCCCGCACTGACCGGTCGAGCTCTCCTCGCTGGACGTGTAGGTGCCTTTGCCCAGCAGGAGGTTCACCATGGTGGGCGAGCTGGCCACCTTCAGCGGGGTCTCCCCCTTCCTGTTGCTCTGCTGGGGGTTCCCTCCGTACCGCAGCAGCAGCTTCACCACCTGGGGGCGTGGACGGGACGCGTCAGGCCCCCCAGCTGCCCGCGGGATGACCCCCCGAGGCCCCCCACCCGCCCGTGCGGGGCGCACCTTGTAGTGCCCGTTGTTGGCGGCGTCGTGCAGGGGCGTGTCGTCGTCCAGGCCCTTGGTGTTGACCTCGGCGCCCGCGGCCAGCAGCTGCTTGGCCACGTCGTAGTAGCCGCGGTTGCAGGCCTCGTGCAGGGCGGTCCAGCCTGCGGACAGCACGCGGGCCGTGGGTTGCCCGCCCCTTGGGGCGCGGCCCCCCTCCCCCCGCAGTCTGGGGGCCCCAATCCTGTGGCCTGGGGGAGAGGCCCGGCCACGCTCCACAGTGGCCACGGCCCAGGGCCGAACTGGCCTGACTTAGGGGAAGTCCAGCTGGCGCAGGCCAGAGGCCACGGGCGGGCGGCACGAAGCCTCTGCCCGCCTCGGTGCTCGTGCCCTCTGAGCGCCTGGCCGCCCCTGCCCGAAGCCCCGTTCTCTCAGAGAAGCACCCCGCAAACGCCCGGCTTCGCGGGCCGGGGGCCGCCCACCTGCGAAGTCCTTGACGTTGACGTCGGCGCCCTCGCTGATGAGCTCTTTGATGCGCCGCGCGTCCCCCCGGATGGCCGCCCGGTGCAGGCGCGTCTCCCCCCGCTCGTTCCTCTTGTTCACTTTGTCTTTGGTCTTGGAGGCGGAGGTGGGCGTCCCCTTCTGACACACGGCCGCCTGGGAGGGGTGCTTCGGGGTCGTGTCCACTGCGGCCAGAGAGGACGGGCGTCACCCGCCTGGCGGGAAACAGGTGCGCCCGGCCGCCCGGCCGCCGGCCTCACCTGGGCTGTTGGCCGACTCCTCTGCCGTCATCTGCATGAGCAGCGCCACCTGCTGGCGCTCGGAGAGGGGGTAGCCGGCGCGGATCCCCGACAGCCCCATGCCGAAGAGCAGCCCGGCCTTGCGGGCGACCGGCTCCTTCTTGATCCGCTTCCTCTCGGGCCCCTGCTTCTCTGCGAGGCGGCGGGGGAGAGAGGGGCCTTTGTGCCGGAGCTTCCCGACCTGTGGGCCCTGCCTGCCGCCTCGCAGCGCCGGGCGAGGGGGCGCGGGGCGGGCGGTGCGCCCCGGCCCCGGCCAGAGCTGCCCGACGCCCACGCGAGCAGCCGGACCGGACGCCGCCCTGGAGGCGGGGGGGCGCGGGCCCGGCCGCCTTCCCCGACCCGCCTCCTCACGGTCCGGCGCGCGGGCCCAGCAGCTGCCGTACTGTACCTTTCTTCTTGCTTCTAGGAGCCTCCATTTCACGGCGTGGCGCCTCGAGGAGCGAGCCAGCCTGGCAGTGCCACGACGTGGACTGGGCTGGAGGCATCTAAAGGCAGCAACAGAGCACTAGCGAGACACGAGGCCCAGCCCGCTCGGCCGCGCCTGCTCGGCCGCCTCTGCCAGCTCAGCTCCAGCTCAGGCCACGCAGGGCCGCTCCGGAAGGGCCGAGGACGGCGCCACGGCCCGGGCCCACGGCTGCCCGCGCGGGCGGCCCCGATGGTGGGGCCTCGTCTGAGTCCCGCGGCTGCAGGGCGAGGCGGGGGGCTCTGTCTGGGGGCGCAGGCCCAGGCCGCGGCCTCCGAGACGCCCCCTGTGCTCAGCGCACCGAGCGCCCCTCGCAGGCCCCCTCGGCCACCGCTGTGCCCGCCCGGCCAGACACGGCCAGGACAGGCCCGACCTCCCGCCCGGCCAGCACCGCCACGTCCGCAGATGCCCTGCGGCAAGGCCCTTCCTCTGGGCCCTCAGGGACGAGGCCGAGGCTGCGGGGCGCGGGCCCCCAGAGACTAGGACGAGGCCTCACGCGGGATGGCCGCCGGGCCTTGCTCTGGACCTTGGAGGAGCCACGGGCCAGCCAGGAGGCCTGGGCGTGTCCGAACCTGCCCGGCTCCACCAGGGCGCCCCGCGGCCGCCCCACAGCGCTGACCCCGGATGGCCACCCGCTGGTCTCTGGCTCCCCGGGGTGGGCGCGTCCTGCGGGTCCCGGCCAGGCGGCGTCCGAGCCGTGGCACAGACCGGGATCCCCTCCCTGGCCTGGGCTGGCCGCCCGAGGCTCCCGTCCTGCTCAGCTCTCCGCCCGCACCTGGCCACCGACTGCGTGAGGACTGTCGGGGCCTGGCCGCTGGTAAGGTGGACATGCCACAGCCAGCTCGGCCCCGGCCAGCACCTGCACTAGGCTGGCCCCTCCCGTGTCCTGCCCTGGCCCCCGCCCGCCGGCAGGGCCCCCAGAGCCCGCAGCGCCCGCTGGCCTCCCGAGCAGGGCACCCGCACGGTCTGGACCGGCCCCTCCATCGCCGCAGGCTCACGACACGCCGCACTGCCCGCCCCCAGGTGGCCCCCAGGTGGCGCCCGGCTTCTCGCCACGCCCACTGCTGTCATCAAACATCCCGCTGTGGTCACCCCGGAGGGGCGGGGTCTGGCCTGGCCGGGCCGGCCCGCGGCTCCCGTGCACACAGGCCGGCGGCTGCGGTGGCACAACCCGGCAGCGCGAGCCTTGCGCCAGGGAGCCCTGCCCGACGTGGGACGGAGCGCTTGCCCGCGAGGCCGCTGAGGGTGGTCGAGGCTGCCAGGACCAGCTGCGGCAGGACGGACCCACATGGGCCCCTGCACCAGCGGCGGGCGCCCCGGCACACCCCGAGCCGCAGGCCAGCGGACAGCACCCCGCCCGACCCCGCCGACGGCGCTCTGGGGCCAGGCTGCAGCCCGCGGCGGCAACGACACCCCGGCCACAGCCCCGAGCCCGCCCGCGGCTGCGCCAGCCCCGCAGGGCAGCGGCAGGAGGACCAGTCCTGCGGACCGCTGGCCTTGTGCACAGTCGTGCCCCCGCCCGCCCCACCCCTGCCGGGGCCTCGCGCCACCTCGGCCCAGATGCGGCGCCTCCCCAGCGAGCCTCCGGCGGACACACTGTCCCTGCAGGCCGTGCGGCCACGGCGCGGGCAGCGCTGGCAGCCCCCCCGGCCTGCGGGCGCCTCGCCCGGCCCGGTACCTGTGTCCGAGTCCTTCTCTCCATTGGCGCCCGCGGCGAAGGGCAGCTTCCGCTTGCTCGCCCGCTCCCTCACCTCCTTGCCGCCATCGCTGCGCTCCAGCCGCGGGGTCTTGGGCAGAGAAACTTTGTCTTTGTCCTGGGGGTCGGGACAGGCAGGCTCAGGCGCCGCTGCCCACGGCCGAGGGGCCCCGCGTGCCGAGCCCCAGGAGCCCCCCACTCAGAGCAAGGCCTCTGGGAGCCGAGGGGCGCTCGGGTGAGGCGGAAGGACCCCCGCTGGCACCCGCTGGCGCCATGGGGCCTGGGCAAGGAGGCCCACACGGAGCCCTTGCAGGTGGGCCTGGCTCCCAGGAAGAGCCTCGAGTCCTGGAGCCCCCCTGGGGCACGGCCACGGGCCCTGGCGGGCAAGGAGACCCCGGCGTGCTGGGACGTCGCCCTGGGAGGCCACCCCGGGCCACGCCAGCCGGCATCGCCCCACAGCGCCTGAGCTGAGAACGGGTCGTGGAGACCCCGCTTCACAGCCCTGCCCATGCCAGGGTCCAGCAGCACAGCCACGTCCAGCACCTGCCCACCCTCTGGGGCCAGCATGTCTCCTCACGTCGCACCAGGCCTGGGTGCCCCAGAAGAAGTTTCGCCAGCCCGCGGGAGCCCATGCCCCGACCCCTGTGCATCCAGCACCTCCCCTGGCACCGCACACGCAGCGGGCAGGGCTGGGCATGCGGTCCAGCGCCGCGTCAGGGACGCACCCACACGCCCGCCCCCGCCCACCTCCCTCCCGCCCCCGCCCACCTTCCTCCCGGCTGGCTTCTCCACCATGGCGCTGCCGAGGGAACAGTCCTCCTGTTGCGGCGTCCTGGCGCTCCCGCCCTTGGGCATCGTCCTCCGCTCACGTGGCCGTCATGGGCGCTGCCGGCCCCTTCCTCGACCGTCTGCGCCAGGAGAGAGGACGGGGTCAGGCGCCGCCCTGGCCCGTGCGGCCCCTCGGGACAGGCGACGACAGGGCTGGGCAGAGCCCCGGCTCCCAGTGCCCCAGCGGGCCCCCCGCCCCCACCTGCGCTGAGCCGCCCCCAGGGGCGCAGGCTGGGGCGGTACCCGGCGCCCGGAGTGCCCGACCCGCACGCCCAGGCCCCACGAGCGGAGATTCGCGCCAACGCCCGCACTTGTGAGGAACCCGAGCCCGAGACGCCGGAGCCGGGGCCGGAGGGGGCCGGAGGCGGGCGGGCAGCGCGGGGCAGGAGCCCGGGCCAGCCCAGAAAAGGACGTTTAGAGACAGCGCGTGCAGACACGCTCGAGACGGACGCAGGCGCGAGGCCGCTTCCAGGGCAGGCTCCACGAGTAGCGGCCAGGAGGACGCCCCGAGCCAGCAGGACGCGCGCAGCGCTGGGAGCAGCTCCCGCGGGGGCCAGCACCAGGGTTTGCGGGGGCGGCGAGGGCTGGAGAGGGGAGCGCGCCCCGAGATCCCCACACAAAGGTCCCAGGCTCTGGGCGCAGCAGGGCCACCAGGCGCGGGGCGGAGGCGCTGAGGGCGCCGCCCGGCTCATGCGCGCTCCCGGCACCCGCGGAGCGCTCCCGCAGACTAACAACGGGGGTGGGGGGGGGGGAGCGCGGGTCGAGACGGGGCGGCTCCCGCCATGGCCCAGACAGGCGCCCAAGCAGGGCCGGGGACCCAGGACCAGGGGACGTCAAGGCTACGTGGGCAGGCGAGGCCAGCCCGCACTCCACATCCAGGGCGGGTGGGCTGGGCCACCGCGGGGCGGGACGCCAGGCTGAGTCACTGCCCTGGACGGCAGACCACGCCGGCAGCGTAGCCACCTGCGGGCCCACGGGTGCCCCGATTGAGGAGGCGGCGGGGACGAGGCGGCCGTGTCCCCCAGGGGCACCGGGCCCCGCCCGCACCCGCAGTTCTGGGGGCGGGAGACACAGGCGTCGCCCGGCAACAGCTCTGAACCCATGAGCGGGGACACCGGCTTTCTGGGGCCGCGCATAGAGGACAACGTGCAAATGTCCAGAACCGGGGCAAGGCCCCCCCCCCACCGAGGGCCGGCGCCCACACCTCAGCCAAGACCACGCGCCCACCCGGGCACACCCGCAGGGAACGAAAACTGCCCTTCACACAAACACAACGGGGCGCAGGCCACGGCCAGGCCGCCCCGCACCCTCTTGGGGAGCCGGCCGAGGGGCACCCTCTGAGAGATCAGCCACAGCCCCACGGCCCCCCCTGCCCCAGCTCCCCTCTACCATGTTTCAAAAGCATCACAAGGACACAAGATGAGCGCCCTGCCCCGCCGGCGCAGGCGGCAGCTCGCGGGCGAGCACCCGTGAGCTCCCCCCTCGAGCCCCGCGCAGCCAGCACAAGGCCAGGCACGGCCATCTCGGGGACCCACAGCCCTGGGGACACTCGGGGCCGCTGCCTCCTCCAAGTGGCAAATGCACAGGGGCCACGGCGCTTGTCCTGGAAGCTCCCAGGGACATGCTGGGGACTGAATTTGGGGTCCACTTCCAAGGACGCGCGCCAGTCCTGGCCCGGACGCAGCAGGAAGGTGCCAGGGCCGCCCCCCTGGAGCTGACCACGTCCACCCCTGGAAGCACCTGGCCTCGGCGTGCCCGTCCCCGCCCGTCCTCAACCATGTGCCAGGGCCAAGCCACCGTCTGCGCGCTCCCGCGGGAGGCCCGCCCAGCCTCTGCCTCGGGCCAGACGGGGCGGGGCTCCAGGGCGGGCGGAGTCGGCCTGCACACGCCCACCGCAGCCGGGCCCACCCCTGGGGGACTCCACTCTGTGGGAGTCGGGCAAACCAAAAGCCCCCGCGGGAAAGCCGACGGCCCGCGCAGGCGCACGACAACAGGCCCCCCGGCCCTGCTGAGGCCATGCCGGCGCCGCGGCGGGGGGCGAGTCCGGGCAGGCCCAGCGCGGGCACCAGCCGCCCTCCGCAGCTGCGCCCGGCCCTGCTCCAGCAGCAGGGCCCAGGGCTCGCCTGGGGCAGCCGCTGTCCGGGGCACCACTGCCGGCTCTGCCTGCCCCCGAGGCCGCCCGCTCACGCTCCAGCACACCCAGAACAAGCCCGCCACCAGCCCGCCCACACCCAGAACAAGCCGGCCGCCGGGCCGCCAGGCCCACGCGGGGCCCACAGCTGGGCACAGGAGCGTCCCCCGCTCCCTCCTGACAGGACATGGTCCTGGGCGGTGGCCATCCCGCTGGCCCCAACAGCGACGGACTCCCCAAAGACGCAGGAGGGCCAGAGGGGAGGTCTGGGGGGCAGAGGTGGGGGCACGACTGACCCACCACCTCCGGCCAGGGCCCGGCAGGCCCTGGAGGCCGCTCACCCAGCCGGCCACAGCCGGGTCCTTCAGAGCAGCTGGGACCCACGGGACGAGCCCCCCAGGACCAGACAGGACGCAGCCCGGGGTGCACAGGACACCCCACGTCTGCGCCCCCAGAAACGGGGGCACAGCAGAACAGAGCCCGGGAAGTACCTTAAAACCGAAGAGAGGGGCGGGCCCACCCCGTTCCGTCCGCCGCAGGCGACCCTGAGAGTCCCGGCGGGGGGCGCGGGCCGTGAGGACGAGGCCGCAGACCGTGAGGACGAGGCCGCAGACACCAGATCCTGCTCGGCCAGCAGCGCCACAGAGGCTGAGCCTGAAGGCCCGACCGCTCCTGCCCTTGAGGGCCCCGCCCCGGCCCCGCCCCCAGAGAGCGGGCGCCCTCAGCGCCCTCAGACCTGGCCGGCCGGGTGCCTGCGCAGAGCTGCGCTGCCCAGCGCCCCTCAGGCCCCCAGGCCCCCGGAGAGCGGCCACCAGATGGGCCCCAACGCCGGACCCGTGGGAGGCGGGGTGAGCCCTCGGGGCGGGCAGGAGGCCAGAGGCCAGCAGCCCAGCCCCACCGGGCAGGGAACGGGCTGCCACATGCAGGGGGCGTCCTGGCCTCGGCCCGGCCGGGCACACACAGTGGCCCCGGGGGGGGGCAGCCCCCACCAGGTGGGGCCGGGGCCAGCGCAGCCTGCAGCGCTGGACGCTCACCAAGCCGCGCGCCAGTCGGCCAGAGGGGACACGGCAGCCAACCCTGCGAGCAGGCCCCGCCGGCCGTCTGTCGCCCTGAGGGGTCGGGGTGCAGCTACAGGGGCCCGCCAGGGCTCTGGGCTGGCTGCCGCCCCCACAAAGCAGGGCCGGGCCCCCCGCGCCGCCTCCACCAGGACGCAGTGCCCGCCACCCTCAGGCCAGGGGCCGGCAGCACCCACGACCCGGGGGCACGTGGTCAGCCCAGGACACACGTTTCTGCAGATTTCTGTCCCAGCAGAGAGGGGAGACGAACACACTGACCACTGTTTGATCCGGGACCCGAGGCGCTTGACCGCCGCTGTGCCGGGTTGACGGGAGGGGCCCCCCCACACCCTCAGGAGGGAGCCCCGTCCTCCGGGGAGGGCCAGGCCAGGCAAGCAGGAAGCTGCCAGCCGGAGATGCCCGGTCCACGCGCCCCCCTCGCCATGGCTCTCAGTGAAGACAACCCAACACCCCCATGAAGCCCCAGGCAGCGGGCGGGCACCTCGGGGGCGCCTGGCCGGACAGCGCCCAGCCCGGCGGCCTGCAGCGGGGCGCCTCTGGCCCCTGGCCGGCAGCACGGAGCCCCGGATGCTCCCAGGACCCCTCCGGCCTCGCCTGACCACGCCTCAGGCCTCTGCTGGAGCCTCGGGCAGCAGCGGTCTGCAAGACCCGGAACGACGCCCGCGCCCAGCGGTGGGGTAGCCATGGCCGTCCGGGTGTCGGCAGTGGCCTGGACAGCGTAGCGTCGCAGACCAGAGCCCGCAGGCTGGCACAGCCTCGGCAGCCGCCCCCGCTCCCCCAGGCACAGGCCCAACGGCCACGCAGCCCCTGGGGGCCGGGCCCAGGGAGGCCGCAGCTGCGGGGAGGGCCGGAGCCGCCCACGAGTGGCCACGAGAACGGGGGTGGGGGGCGGTCCCCAGCCCTGCCCCCCCCCCCGGCCCTCAGAGCCCCGGCCCCACCACATCACTGAGTCCAGGAAAGGGTGAGAAGGGCCGTGCGAAGGGACCCCGCAGGACGCAGCGTGGACGCTGGACCTCACCAAGAGCACGGTCGCTGGAGCAGCCCCCCAAGCCGCCCGACAGAGCCTGCCCAGCCTGGCGTCCAGGCCCGCCGCAGGCAGAGCAGAGGCAGGCGGCGGCACCAGGGGCCCCAGGCCGAGGCCCGGTCACGCCCACAGGGCAGAGGGCAGAGCTGGGGCGGGGTCCTGCGGCCCGTCCAGGCCCCTCCCTCCGGAACGCTGCCCCTCGAGGCGGCCCTCGCACCTGGAGTCTGCCCAGAGGCAGCGGCGGCACAGCTGAGGGACGCCCACCCGACGGCACTGGCCGCCCCCTGCTCCTGCCCCCGCCCGACGGCGCTGGCGGCTCTCGGCGCCCTCCCAGCCCAGGTGCTGCGGCCCCGCGGCCGCCCCCACCTGCCCATCGCCCACGCGCCGCCCCTTCCAGAAGGCGCAGCGCCCCCAGCGCCCTCGCCAGGGCGGCCCCAGGACCCCACAGAGGTCCGCACCCCACCCCTGGGACCTGGGGGCGTTTACACCTAGAAGAACTGGGGTGCAGGGGCAAGCGGGTACCCAGAGAGAGTGGGGGGCAGCGGGGAGATGGAGGCCTGCTGCGTGTGTGGGTCGGCTCCCCGGCCGCGGTCGCGCTCAGGCCGCAGCGGGGACAGCCTGAGACGGATCCCTCGCCCCCTCGGGGACGCCCAAGGGTTTTCAGGGCAGGCAACAGGGAACTAGGGTTACGTGTCAGCGGGCGGGGAGCACGGGATGGCCTAGGGGTCCCGCACCCACCAGAGGCTTGGGAGGCGGTGGGGAGGGGAGCTGGCCAGGGGCGGGCTGCGGAGGCCGGCCATGGGCGCCTCCAAGGACCGGGCCTTGGAGCCAGGGCCGCCGCAGGGGCCGCCCCCCAGCTCCACCCTGAGGAGGCGAGAGTGAGTGCTCCTCGAGGTGGAGCAGGTCCCGCCCCAGCGCCCCCACCCCCACATGCTGCCCCTCAGGAGAAAACCACCCAGGAGAGGAAGATGGGCGCTGCGGGTCAGATCCTGGGGCGCCCCCGACAGCCTGCAGCGCCGCGGGCCGCAGCCTTAGGGTAGTCGAAGGTGCCTGTCCAGGGCCAGAGGCCCCGCGCGGCCTGAGGAGCGCGGCTGACACGCAGGCAGAGCGACGCCGCAGGGAGACCAGTCCAGCGAGAAACACACGAGCGGCCGTTTCTGCGTGGAAGCAGCTCTGGCCGGCCCCGCAGCGCAGCCTTCTCCTGGCTGGAAACCGCACCGCGCTCCGGAGCGGCCAAAGCAGGGGCAGGCGAGCCCCGCCCAGCGCCCGGCCCGCCTGTGGCTGTGCGCGTCCAGAAGTCGGCTCCTCCCGGCCTCTGCTGGCCCTGACCGGGCAGGGGCTCCGGGATCAGACAGCCGAGTCCTCTGGACCGCGCTCTGGGGCTGTGTCTCACTCCCACTTCCTGCCTCACAGGATGTGAAACCACACTCAGAGGCACGGCCTGGGCAAGGCCGCTCCCGCGCCGCAGCAGGTTCACCGCAGCACCCCGAATCCAATGCTCCTTGTTTATCCTGCTAGCGATGACTGCAACCGCGGGATGGTCACTGCAGCGCCAGCAAAGGCCTCGGGAACAGCGCTCCCCGGCTCGCACGTGCCCCCGGGGTGCCTGGACAGACACGGCCGACGCCAAACCTCGATGCTCGCTCGCGAGGTAAATCTCAACTCCAGGCAGTTCTCAGAGGGCACGTTTAGGTCAAGACAAACTGAAGAGGGTGGGGTTTTACGGACGAGGAAAGGACTGCCCCAAGGGGTCGAGCAGGCCCTCCGCTGAGAAAGGCCCGTATTCCAACAGGGCGAACAGCATGCGTGGTTTCTTTACGAGTGGAAAAAGAGCGCCCACAGATTTTCAGGATAACAATTCACTGCACAGATGCCAAGGGCAGGATGGAAACGCAGGCCTGCCCCCGCCGCCAGCACCCTGCCGCCGGCCTCCCAGACAGCGCTCTGGTTTTCCCGCTGAAAACTGAGCTCGGTTCTCTGGACCAGCTTCAGAACTCTGGGAGTTCTTGAGATCGAACGTGGTATCTTCAAATGTTTTCAGCCAAAACCAATTTTCCTCACCCCTCACTACCTGAAAAGGTCGAAGCCACACAAACCCACTCTCAGTCACCAAAACCACGCTCAGGCCTCGCTCGCCACAATGACGCCCAGTCTCTCCAAGGCAGCGCTCGCCAGTTACATAACAGGCTCGTTAAACGATCTTAGAAAACATAAAAGTGGGAGCGGCACCTCCATTTGGGGCACTTCCCCCCAACGAGGTTTCTGTTTTCTCCATTAAAACGCTAAGGCGGGGGGGGGGGGCCTCGCACGCGGGGCGTGTGTGGCATCTGAACCAGGGCTCTGACCTCGGAGTCCAGGAGCCCCCACTACGATCACTAGAAAGCACAAAAACAAGCGAAGCGCTGAGGCCCTGGCAGGCACCAACGCAACACTGACCAGCCCTGTGCGACCTTTGGCCAGAGGTCCAAGGTCCCGCTCGGCAGCAGGACGATCGCGGCTGCCCACGCCCGGCCAGCCCGGTGCTCCCAGCCTGCACCTCTGGGACGCGCCCTCAGCCAAAGCCGACCCGAGGAGCGTGGCCCCAAAGGCAGCAGCCCCCTAAAACCTGCTCTCCCGGAGCCCTCTGCCCCCAGGACGGCCCCGCCTCGCGCTTGTGCCCGTCTGCGCCTGTCTGAGCACCCGCGGGTCAGTCTAGCTGGCGGTGCCGTGCTGTGACGGAAACGGGGGCGCCCGTCAGCCCCAGCCCAGCAGATGCACCCAGGGCCCCCACCCACTCACTCGACAAACGTTCCTTGAGCTGATCTCAAGGCGCCGTCACGCCGAGGCCAGGCCCAGATGACCAGGGACACAACCCGGGGCCGCCGGCCCTCTGGCTGCAGACGTCCACACACGCCAGGAGCCCGGCACGCTCTGTGTGGCTGCGGCAGAGCAGGCCCCTCTGCTCGGAAGCCAGGGCCGCGGGCGCCGGGAGGGAGCGAGAGCAAGATGGGCCCAGGAGACCACAGACAGAGGGCCGGGCGGAGCCCAGCGGCCAGAGCACAGGGGACGGCACTGGGGCCTGAGGCGCCTCCGCAGGCACCGCCATCACTGGACGCGCGGACACGCCACCCCGGGGGCTGAGAGCTCAGATGCTGGGGCAAGCAGGAGTGAGGAGAAGCGCAGAAGCGGCACAGCCCGCCGTCCCTGCGGCCCTGCTTCCCGGACACACCTGTCCTGCTCGAAGGGGAAGAAAAGACGCGTGCACAGCCAACTCTGGCTGCTTCGACGACACGAGGGAGCCCGCTTGCCACGAGGCCTTGCCAGACGCGCCCTCCCGCCGCCGAGGCGCAGAGCTGAAGCGTGACGCGCTCCTCGTGTCGCAGAGTGGAAAGTTGAACTGCACAGAAATTCCATTTGAAATTCAAATGAAGATGGCATATGCTGACAACACTTCACGACAGCAACACTTGTTACTTGCGTTCCGTCACTTTCTGTAGAGTTCCGCCGGTGGGCCGGCTCACCCGGTGCACCTGGCGCCCCGCGGGGAGGCACGCGGCCAGCCACACGCGAGCCCCTCCGACGGGCAGCGTCCCCATTCAGAGCGCACATCCATCACGCTTACCGCGGAGAGATGAAGAGACTTACGCAGGGTAATAGACAGATCAAAACACTTATTTTGGCAACAAATGCAGATTATGCTCCTAACCGGCGTTCGCTGACACTCTCTAATTATGTCATTTAATTGATGACGGGCTCACTGCCCATATGCAAAACAGGCTCCTCGTAGCTGGCGACCGGCTCCCCACGTCAGACAGCCCGCAGGCCCGCACATGGCTCCGGCAGACGCCACCGCAGCAGCGTCTCTGAGCTCAAGCGGCAGAAAGTTCTCCTGTCACCGGCCGAGGCTGCAAGCACAGCGAACCTGTCAGCCACCGGCCCCAGGCAGCCCGTCTGGTCAGAGCCAAAAGGCAGGCGGCCGGAGTGGGCAAAGGCCCCCAGCCCCCGGAGAGTCTCAGAAGGATGTGCCCGACCCCGCGGGTCAGAAAGGGGCACGGGGTAAGAGCCGCAGATGAGGCGCTGGAGACGGGCCACGCCTTGAAAAACACACTTCTGGTAAATTTTGCTATGTACCTTTTTTTTCTTTAGGAGAAAAACACTTCTGCAAGTCTCAAATTTTGTGTGGAATTTAGCAATACTTTGGGGTCGCATTTTAACGATTGAGACATGCACAAAGAACACAGAAAAATGTCACAGCCACGGGTCTTTGTTCCTCCGCTCCACTCCATTCAGAAGGGCCAGCCTATCAGAGGCCATCGCCGGACCCTAGGCTGAAACTCCAGAAAGAACAGCTGAGGAAGGTGGGGGAGGGAACAGCACCCAGGTGACCCGATTCAAGGGTCACAACTGGAGTTGAGCAACGTCATCTCTCTCTTTTTTCTTTAAACTGGTTTCAAAGTAATTTCAGGGTACTTGTGCAATCTCGCTCAAAAACACAAACAGACATCTCCGTCTTCCAGGCCATCCAAGGCTCCAGAGAAACCAAGATCCCAAAGGCACCAAATAAACAATCTCAGGGACTCTGATTTAGGAATGTCCAATTACGCCATTGACTGGGTTTCAGAAACCAAAAATAGTAACTTTTAGTGGCCCACTTTGCACACACGGTATTAGCTCACGCGGTCCTCGTGAATGAGTCTTTCCATCCCCCAAAGGCACCACCAACACTCCGAGTTTTGCAGCTCAACAACTGTGCACGCTGTAGCCTCAGCTGCAAAGGCAGGTTAAGGATATTGTTCAAGTCTCTCCAGACAACGCTCACCACGCAAGGAATCCGAAATTCCACTTCCCTACCCAGAAATTTGCAAAGCCATCCCGTCCTCGCCAGCAGACGATAAACTTGTCGAGGCCGAGACCCAGGCATGATCGCGCTACCAGCTGGGGAGAAAATGGGCTCCGGCGCGGGCGCTCGGCGCCGGGAAGGTGGGCGCAGCTGGGCCGGGCCGTGCCCATGCGGAGGCCGGGCCGCCGACCGCGCTCGCACGCGCCGCTAGCGCCCTGCCAGCGGATGATGAAATGGGGAACGGAAATTAACATTTCAGGCCGCGTCTCAATTGTTCCTGGAGGCCGGGGCGGCCGCCGCTCCGCCCGCCCCCGGCCGCCGGCCCCGCATCCCGCCCCCGGCCCGCCCGCGCCGCCGCTCCCGCTCCCAAACAGCGATAATAACAGGGACGCGGAGCAGCAACCACAACGGCCAGCGCGGCCCCTCCCGCGGCCGCCGGCTCCCCGGCGCGTCGGGCCCCGCACCGCCCGCCCCCGCGCCGGCCCCCGGGCCCCCGCGCCCGGCCCCCGCCGAGCCCCGGGCCCCCCCGCCGGCCGCGGGTGCTTCACGGCCGCCCGGGACCCCCAACCAGGAGCCCCCCTCGAGCGTTCCGGGCCCCGGACTCGGCCGCGGGTGCCTCACGGCTGCCCGGGCCCCCGGCCCAAAGGCGCCCCGCGGGCCTTCCCGGGCCCCGACCCGACCCCCGGGCGCTGCGGCCGCTCCAGCCCCAGGAGCCGGCCGCGGGCCCCGCGCAGCGGCCCGACGCGACCAGGCCGGCGCGGAGGCCCGGGGCTCGGCCCGGGGGCGCAGGCCGCAGGCCCCGCCCGCCCGGCCCGCGGGACGCTCACCGGCGGCTCGGCGGGCTCAGCGGCGCGGCGCGGGCGCGGCCATGCACCGGCCGCGTCTCCCGGCCGCGCGGCCCGGGCGGGAAGGCGGCGGCGGCGGCGGCGCGGGCTCCGAGGCCGGCGAGGCGGCGCGGCCGGCGCGAGGCGGGCCGCCTGGGGCGCGGCAGCGCCGCAGGCTCACTGGGCGGGCGTCGGGCCGCGGGCTCGGCGGCGGCGCCACCCCGCCTGGGGCCCTCGCTCCATCGCGCTCCGGCTCGGGCGGCCTCTGGCTCCAGGACCCGGCGGCGGCGGCGGCGGGCCCGCCGCATGAGACGCCGCCGCCCATTGGCCCGCCGTAACCGCCGCCGCCATTGGCCCGCCGCGCCGGCGGCGCCGCGCACGTCACGGCGTCGGGGAGGAAGTGCGCCGCCGGGTGAAGGGGAGCTCGCGAGACGGGCCGCTTCCGCGACGGCGGGGGGCGGGGCAGGGACGGCCGCGCGGATTGGTCGGGACTTGCGTCAGGGCGCCCGGACGCCGGGCAGCGGACCGCGGGACTGGCCGCCGGCGCGCGGAGGGGCGGGTCTCCCTCGCGCACGTGACGCTGGCTTGTCACGCCGGCCGCGACGGGCGCCGGCCTGGGGAGCGCGCCGCGGCTGGAGGCGTCGGCTGGGGCGCGCGAGCGCCTGGTGGTCTCCGGGGCCTCCGCGGCGTGTGCGGGCGGCGGCGCCTCGGGCCGGAGTCGCCCCGGCTCGCCTCCTGCCCGCCTGCAGGCCCTCGCGCCCCGCGGGCCGGCCCGACCGGGCTCGTCCTGGGCAGGTGGGCGGCCTCCCGTCACCCCGGAGACGGGCGGAGGCGTCCAGCTGACTGAAGCTCCGCCGAGGCGCCCGGGGACGCTGCGGCAGGGGAAAGGAAGGCAGCGGGGGGCCCTGCCGCGGACACCGCGCTCGGCCGCTCGGCCCGGCCCGGACAGCGCAGCGCCGGCGCGTGAGTGCTTGTCCCCTGCGCCCGGGCTCGCGTCGTGTTCGCGCCTCCTGTCCGTCCCCCTGTAGTCGTGGCTTCGAAGCCCCGAGTGGCAGCCCGCTGCGGCGATCTGCGGGGTGGCGTGGGGACCGGCCGGCCTCCCCAGCGGCTCGGGCGCCGCCCACGTTCTCCCGCGCGCCTGGCGCGGCGCTGCCCACGGGGCGCGGAGGGCGCCGCGCGCCGGCGGGAAGAGCTCAGATAAGGCGACCTTTGAGCAGCTTAACAGAAGGAAGCGGGGCGTGTTCGCTGGGCGCCCCAGCGCAAAGTCTGAGCAGACACGACCATGGGGGAGGCGCGGGCAGGGGTTCTGAAGGGGTTCAGGGGTTCCCGGAGTGAAAAGGGAAGGCCCTGGAGAGCCTGCGGGCGGGCGGACTCTGGCGGCCTGGCCAGACGCCCCGCGCCTGGGACGAGATTTGACGATGGGGTTGGCCGGCTTTGTGGGCTGTGAGAGAAGAGCAAGGTCCGAAATGAGGTCAGCGTTGGCCGAAAGGGACCCACGGGAGGTGCAGGTTCAAAAGCCGAAAGTTCAGTTTTACTTAGTTAAGTTTTTGAGCCTCAACCTCAGCCTCCCTGGGGGCGCAGGGGTCAGTCTCAGCGCTATGAGGCTCTCCGAAGCCACTGCAGCATGAGTTCGATCCCCCGCCAGGGAGCTTCCCGCAGGGCGCAGCAGACCCCTCCTGTCTCCCCAACCCGCTGCCCCCTCAGCAGTGTGTTTCAGGGGATCCACTTGTTCTGCTCCCCACTCTGTCTCTGGGGAGTCCTCTCACTTCTACCCCACCACTTCTCTGGTCTGCACCCCAGCTCTTGTATACTTAAATAAATGAAATAAGTCCTTTTGAAAAAAATGTTTTTGCGTCTCCACGTGGGTGATAGAGGATTCAGGAGGGAGAAGGGGAGGCACAGCGCGGGCCCGGGCCGGCCTGGGCCTTGCCGGCACAGGGACGGGCAGTGGTGCTGCCGGCAGAGGCTCAGAACAGAGGCTCCTTGCGGCCATGCGAAGGGGGAGGCCACGGGGGGCCGGGGGGCAGCCGGAGCCAATGCATCGCCCAGCTTTCCAGTCCCCTGGGAATGACGCTGATTTTTCAAACGCCGTGGGGCAAACAAGACATCCCAGCTGCAGGCTCCTGGAGGCCATCCCGAAGGGCAGTTAGGGTGCAGCTCCCGGGCCCGCCGGAGGCTCTGCTCGGGGTGAGACGCGCTGTGTGCCCCAGCGGTCCGGGCCAGCCCGTCCGCAGGGAGTGTCCAGGCCCCCCCCCCGGAAGCCCGATGCAGCAGGTCCCGAGCTGGGGCGCCTCCGTGGCTCTCAGCCCACCTGGCCCTCCAGGGCACCCGCAGGCTTTGATCCCCGGCCTGCGGTTGGCCAGGCACCGCTCTAGGAGCTGTGGACAAAGCAAGTCCGGGAGGCCTGAGCTTCCAGCAAGCCAGAGCTGCCAAGTGTTGATGGAACATAAGCCGGAGAGATCCAGGTGAGACCTGCTGCCCCTCCCCCACAGAGGGAACGCATGGGCCTCCACCCCCACAGGGCCCCTCTGCTGGGCACAGGGTCTCCTGCCTTGGAGAAGGCCCAGGGCCCCCCCAGCAAGGCTTGCCCTGTCTGCCCCTCCCCCACTTGTTTTAGGCACTGTGGCAATAGGGCCAGGGCAGGCCAGCCACACCCGGCACCCTCCTGGCTGCCCCCCAGGAAGTGTGAAAGAACTGAGGTCTGGACTTGGCCCTGGGCGAACCCCAGCTCACCAGCACCCTTGGCGTTAGGAGGTGAAGCTGCGCTGGTTTCACAGTAAAGCCTCACGAAGTCGGCCTCCCACAGACCAACTCTGAGGCCGCATATACACCAACCTTGCGGGGAGGGGTTCAGCATGAAGCAAGGTCAGGTGTTCTTGGGGCTCCTTACCTGAACCACCAAAACCACTGCTGGATTTTAAAATGACCCACAACATTTTTTGTGTCTCGGCCTGTTTTTTTATAGATATATTTTTCTAAAGATGTATTTATTCATGCATATAAGCTGGGGTACAGGCCAGAGGTGTGGAGGGTGAGAGGATTCCCCAGAGACAGCGGGGAGCAGAACAGGTGGATCCCCGAAATACACTGCTGAGGGGAGCAGCGGGGAGACAGGAGAGGACTGCTGCGCCCTGTGGGAAGCTCCCCGGCCGGATGGCACTTGTGCCGCAGTGGCTGCGGACAGCTCCACAGGCTGAGACTCAAACCCCTGCGCCTCTAGGGGGGCCCAGCCGCTAAAATGTTCCCAAACAGGCCAGTTGTGCCTCAGAGTCCTCTGGTGGTCAGCCAGGAGCACGGCACGGGGTCCCTCAGCCCCAAGCGCTGCCTGTTCCACCTCCGTCCTCGGCCCCACCCACCTGCAACTTCATCCACCATCCCCTGGCACGCACGACCCCACTGCCACTCACGGCCCCTCCGAAAGCACATGTCCTGAGCCTCTGTCCCCAGGAGCCCAACTTGTCTCTGGCTGGGGGCCTGCCAGACATCACTGGACCCCACGCCATTCTACCCAGGGGTGCTCTCCCCTGCCGTCCCTCCATTCCCCGCAGTGGGTTCAGGGCCTCTCACCAGTGCCCCCAAAACCTGGCCTCCAGAACCCTACCGATGTGCCCCTCACGGCCCCCCGCAAGGCCTCATGGGGTCAACGGTGTGGCCTGGGCTCCCCACCTTCTGCATGGCCAGTCCTTTGCACCCCCCTGTCTCCTGGGGTGCAGCGGCACCTCTGGGACAGGGAACTGGAGGTGCTGAACCCCAGAGAGAAAGCAGGGGCATGTGGGACCCTTGAGGAGCTGAGGCGCCCGGGTGCTCGTGATTAGTGGGAAACCCACAGCCGGCCCCACCGACTTGCTAAAAACCACCGGCCTCGACCCCAGCCCTGGCCATGAGGAGTGACTCAGGCCGCCTCGGGAGGATGTGAGGCCCGGCCGCTCAGCCTTCGGAGGTGGCAGGCCTGTCCAGCTGCACCGGGGCAGTGGGCAGCTGTGGGTGACCAAGTGGAGACCGCCAGCCACACCCCAGAGGCAGGCGAGCGACGCCCTGTTGGCCACGCGGCACGGTCCCCGGAACACCTGGGCAGCCCTCTGGGTTGAGCCTGCTGGCACCGCAGGGGCCAACCGCTCCAGGCGTGGGCTGGCGGGGGACCCAGACTCGGCCCCTTCTCCTGGCAGTGTGGGGGCGCCGGGCCGCAGGCCAGTGATGAGGGGCTGACCTGCCTCATAAAATAGGGTCGATGGGGGTCCTCCCTGTGGCCTGGGGGTCAGTCTCAGGCTGTCCGGGAGCTGACCCACAGGACGCAGCAGACCTCTCCTGTCTCCCACTGCCCCCTCAGCACTGCACTTAAGTGGATCTGCCTGTCCTGCTCCCCACTCTGCCCCTGGGGAATCCTCTCACCCCCCACCCCTCTGGCCTGCATCCCAGTTCTTATATGCATAAATAAATCTAAAAAGATGTTTCAAACGAGAAAGATTTTTAATTCAGAAACAAAATTTACAAAAGCTCAGAGATAAATGAATTGACCCCCCACGGCGGGCAGACAGCACCCCAAGGTCAGCCACCGCGTACCCGCAGCCCAGCCCAGCGCTCGGGGGCCACTGCGGCACAGCTGCCCAGCGTTCACGGCCAGGAGTGTGACTCACCTCCCACCCTCCTTACAAAACTCCACGGCTTCCTGGAGGCCTAGGCGCCGCCCCTTGGGGAAGGAGCAGACCATTTGTTCTGACGCAGTAAGGAAGCCTCGATCTTAAAACCAAAAATGTGCCCTAAGATCAGCCTTCACCCCCAGTCTCCTAAGTGTGGTTGCCTGAGGCCCCGGGCTGTACAGGCTGCAGGGGCAAAGCCAGCCATCCACCACCCATGAGGCGAGGTGCTACCCCGCCCCCCAGGCCTAGCCCAGTCCTGCTCCTGCGAGAAGAATCGGCACCTGGGGCACCAGGAGGTCACTGAGGGAAGACGCGGCCCCTCCCTTGCTGAGCCTGGACGGAGAAGCTGGGAAGTGAGGAGAGGGCAGGGAGAGTGGGGACGGGAGCTGGGGGGGCGCGCGCCCTGGAGCCGGAGGCAGAGGTGGACAGGCTCTCCTACAGCCCCGGCCCTGGGCTTCCAGGTTCAGCCGCTGGAGACGCGTTTGAGTGGATGAATCGGCCGCCCGGGCAGCGCCAGGCCAGCCTTCGCACGCCCTCATTGCCTTTGATCTTCAGAGCAGCGCTGCCGGGAGCCCAGGCTGGTCCCAGCCTCATGCTGCAGATACTCATTGTCCCCACTTCACCCATGAGAAAGTGGAGGCTTCCAGAAGTCAGTAGCTGGGCCAAGGTCAGGGCTGGGCCGCAGCTGCCTCCTCTCCCCCCCCCTCCCCGGGGGCCGACCATCACCCTCCCATTTCTGAAGGGCTAGGCAAGGAGGCTGGACTGCAAGAGCAGTTTCGTTTTTGGGTTTTTTTTAAGATTTTATTTATGCAAGAGCTGGGGTGCAGGCCAGAGGTGTGGGGGTGAGAGGACTCCCCAGAGACAGAGTGGTGAGCAGAACAGGCGGATCCACCGAAACACACTGCTGAGGGGAGCAGCGGGGAGACAGGAGGGGTCTGCTGCGCCCTGTGGGGAGCTCCCTGGCCGGGGATCAAACCCAGGCCGCAGTGGCTACAGATAGCTTCATAGTGCTGAGACTCAACCCCTGTGCCCCCAGGGAGGCCCCCAAGACTAGCTTCATTTTAAATGGCAGCAATAACGAGTGGTTATCGGGAAGAGGAGGCAGTGGGAAAGGATTGTGAACTCACTGTCCCCAGGTAGCCCCGGTGTGGGTGGGGTGGCCTGACTGGGAGTCTCACCGGCGGGCTTAGAAGGGACTTACAGTGAGACTCAGCTGCAGGCTCACACAGAAAGGGTAATAGGCTTATTTACAAAAAATGGGAAACGAAATGAATAACCCAGCGCGAGAGAGAAATTGGTGAGTGCTCCTACCAGTCCCGCTAGCTGGAACACGCTGAAAGGTGTTCAGCATGCTGAAAGGTGTTCAGCATGCTGAAAGGGCAAAAAACCAAGGCCCCCCAAGGCCCACGTGTGTGGTTATACAGCAAGCCTGGCTGCTAACTCCACCCTCCGCTCCCAGCATCGTCCCCTCCCTGCTGATGACATTATGGGATCTGCAGTCCTTGGGGCCCTGGATCTCTATGGTCTGGGGTGGGGTGGGGTCCATAAAACCTGTTTGTGGAGTTTGTTCAGGACACCCTTTCCCCCAACACCAGGACATGAGGGAGAGGAGGGGATCCCCCTCAGCACCTGCTGCCCCAGGCGGAGGACCAGGGTCCAGGACACGACTTCAGAAGGCTCTCGGGTTGGGGGTCAGGGACACACAAGTCATCCAGGCACAGGGGCCGGGGAGCTGGGAGGGGGCACCACCTCGGCGGCTGGCCAGTACCGCGCCCGACTGGCCACCTTGACTGCCCTGTCCCCTTCCTATGAAGCCAGGACTCGCCGCCCCAGTCTGGCCATGGCGCGGGTGTGTGACCTGGGGCCAGATCCCAGGCCGCCCATGGTCATGCACTGCCGGGAGCTCTGGGCTCACAGGGCCGGAGTGGCCGCGCCCTGACCCCTCCCTGAGTGAGGGGCGCCCCGGTGCTGCTCCTGCGCCCGCTGGGCCCGGGCCCCGCACTCAGGCGGCACGTCCAGGGGAGCTGGGCGGGGGACCCAGGGGCCGGGGGACAGCCAGCGTGGACTTCAACTCCTGGGCCAGCACGCCGACCCCCCCCGGAGGGCTTCCAGAAGTGAGTAAGCCGCCTGCGGGAGGCAAGCGCAGGTCGAGGGGCCGGCGCCGGCCGACTTCCCGACTCCCGCCCGAGCCGGCCTCGCGCGCTGCGCCCGGGGACCTGCTCCCGCCCGCCGGCCCCCGCGGACCGTGGCCCCGGCTGCCCGGCTCCGGCTCGGCCCCCTCGCTCCGCCGTCCCCGAGTCCTGAGGCGGCAAGGCCCAGCAGCGGCGCTCCGCAGGGCAGCGCCCCACAAACGGCCGCCCAGGCCCGGCGGGACGAGGCCGGGCCAGCGGGCGCGGAGAGCCCAGCCTCGGAGGCCCCCACCGCGCAGGCGCCGGGAGGCGGTCCGACCGCGCAGGCGCCGGGAGACGGCCCGACCGCGCAGGCGCCGGGAGACGGCCCGACCGCGCAGGCGCCCAGCCACGGGCGATATGGCGGCCGCCTTGTTGCTGCTGCGCGCCCTCCAGCAGGGGCCCGGGCCCGGGCGGCTGCGGGCCCCGTGCTGGGGCGGGAGCCCGGGCCTCTCCGCCGGGGCCGGGAGGAAGTGGTGGCGCTCAGCCCGCGGGCCTCCGTTGGGTCTCGCCGGGGGTGGAGGCCGAGCCCCACAGGTAACGGCGGCCGCGGGCGCCGCCCCGGGCCCGCCCCGCGAGCCTCCGACGCCGTCCGGGGGGCTGTTCGCGAACCCCGCGTGGCCGCGCGGCCGTCCGTGGGGAAGACACGGCTCTCCGGGCGCGCGGGGGCCGCAGAGGCCCCGGGCCTCGGGCCGGCCGTCTCGCGGGGCCCTCTTTCCTGGTTTTGACTTTTGCTCGTGTTGAGAAAACCGCCGCCAGTGACCGTAATCAGATCTTCGTCGTTCTGGGGAAATAAAGGCTGAAGTGGGCGACTCACGAACGCCGGGGGAACCTGAGCAGACCCCCCCGGGGCCGCGCCTGCTGCCGCAACGTCTGGGCTGCCCGGGAAGGGCCTCGCCCTGCCCCGCCCATGCCCACTGCCCGGCCCTGGGTGCCCACTGCCCGCCCCCGCCGATGCCCACTGCCTGGCCCCCACGGCCGCCCTAGGTGATGCCTGGTCCTTGCCGGCCGAGAACAGTGTCAATCAGATCGTCAGCTCCGTGGCCTGGGCCTTTTGTCTCTGGCTGACAGGAAGGGGCGTGCAGGGTGCTCCTTTTCTCCTTAACAGTAGAGTAGGGACGAGCTAAGGGAAAAATTAAAGATAAATAAAAACAAATGAGGAAATTGCTAGCAGCGATGGAAAGCGTTGAGTTGGGCGCTGGCGCTTAAAGGCAGGGGGCGTCCCGGGGCACTCACGCGGCGGCCTCGGTGCAGCCGGCCCTCACGCCTCTGTCGTCCCTCTGGCCCTCTCTCATCTCGACCTGTTGGAGCTTTGACGCGATGCTCACACTGTAGCTTCGCACTCCGGGGCGCTCCGGCGCCTGGCTGCTGGAGGGGCCTTCTATGTTTCTTTTCCTTTCTCGGTCAGAGTTTGCCAGTGCGGCTGCTAACGCCTGCCTTTGAAGGGCTCCGGGGGTCCCTGCTGAAACAGCTTCTCGTCCAGCGTCCAGTCATACTCTGGAAGCTTTTAGGTGTGTAACTGCTGCCAGGGGGCGCAGAGCCAGTGGCGTTTGTGAAAAAACTGGGGTCCTGTTGCCGGCTTGACAGTGGACTGAAAAACGTGTCACTTGGGGCATTTCTAAATTGTGCTGGTTGTGACTCCTCGTTCTGAAATGAGGTTTACGTAGCAGATGATTGGTTAAGGCTTGGATGGGTCGTTTGTGTTCATTTTTTTTTATCAAAGATTTACTTATCTATGCATACAAGAACTGGGGTGCAGGCCAGAGGTGTGGGGGTGAGAGGACTCCCCAGAGACAGAGTGGGGCGCAGAAGAGGTGGATCCGCTGAAGCACATTGCCGAGGGGAGCAGCGGGGAGACAGGAAGGATTTGCTGCGCCCTGTGGGAAGCTCCCCGGTGGGGATGGGACTCGCGCTGCAGGGGCTGCGACAGCTCCATAGGCTGAGACTCACCCCTGCGCCCCCAGGCCCTTTTTTCTAAATCTATGTTTGTCCTCATGTTCGTTTCCTTGTGTCGGTCAATTTAAAGATGTTCACCCTTCTAAGTGGAAGCTTTCTGCGCTTCACCATTAGCGAGTGCGCTGCGCTGCGGCGGGCAGCCCGAACCCCCAGTGTTGGGGGGCGCCTGGACAGCCTCTGTCTTGACCTGGGGGTGGGGATGTGCTTTCCCCTGGCCGTCCCGCAGCAACAGAGCTGACTCCTAAGCGTGTCCCTGTCCCTGTAGGTGGCACCTACTATTTCAGAACCTCAAGGATACAGCAGAAGACGAAGGATGGTGGTGATAAGCCCAAGGGGCGGGCGCCCGAAGACGACGAAGGTGCGCTGGTGTCCCTCATGGGGCGGCCCTCGCTGCTGGCCTGCGTCCTGGCCCACCCGGGCGGCTGGAAGTGGGGCGTGCCCAGGCGGCCAGCTTCCCTGAGGCGCGCGCCTGACCCTGCCACGGCCGCTTGGCCTGCTGCCCTCAGCCGGGCGGCGTCTACACTGAGCCCCTCGGTTCTGTTCAGATCGCGGGGAGGCAGCAGGGCTCCCGCCCTCGGCCGTCTGCGCTGAGGGGAGGCGCCGGGCCGCCTGCCCTGGACATCGGGCGTGGGGTGGGGGGAGGCGCCTGCTGGCCAGAGGCCTGTCCTGCCCAGCCCGGGGCGGACTTTGAGGTGCCTGCTGGGGGGGGGCCCTGGGAGGGCGTTTGGGGCGGGCTCAGAGGGCTGTGCTGGCAGACCCAGACCTTGCCCTGCGTCCCACAGCAGCCGGCCGGGAGGTGTGGGCACAGCGGGCTTCCTGGCCAGCTGCCCGGTCACCGTCGGGGCCCGCCCTCCTGTGTCGCAGCAGGGAAGGCCACGGGGCTGCGCTGGGCGGGGGGCGGGTGAGGCCCTCGTGCCGCCGCCCTGCGGTTTGCTGGCCGGTGGTGCCTCCGCGCTGCTTCCCCAAGCGCCGGCCGCCCCTGGGCCTCGCGCCGGCCCCACGCCCGCGGGTCACGCTCGGCGCGGCTCTCCCGTGCCGTGGGCGGCTGTGCTGGCTCCAGGGACTTGGTCCCCGCGTTCAGGCGGGGGCTGTGCCGTTCAGGGCTCCGTCCCTTGCGGCCCCGCCTTGGTGTGCGCGCCAGCTGCGCCCGGTGGGGTCTGGGCCGGAGCCGCCGCGGGGAAGCGTGTAGGGCTGGGAGGCCCAGTGGCGGACACCAGGCCGGCCCTCTGCCCACGGGGCGCTGCCGGGCGTTGGCGGAGAGGCCGCACGGAAGACTGCTGCAGGGCCCGGCGCCGAGTGCCCCGTCTGACGCCCTGCGCCCACAGAGGGTAGGCGGCGCAAGGAGCGCGAGGACCAGACGCACCGCGAGCGGCTGCGCACCCTGCTGGTGGTGGCCGTGCTCATGAGCCTGCTCAATGCGCTCAGCTCGGGCGGAGGCAGCATCTCCTGGAGCGACTTCGTGCACGAGATGCTGGCCAAGGGCGAGGTGCAGCGGGTGCAGGTGGTGCCCGAGAGCGACGTGGTGGAGGTGTACCTGCACCCTGGAGCCGTGGTGTTCGGACGGCCCGTGAGTGGGGGGCGGGAGCGGGGCAGCCCAGCTCAGACCGCTCCTGGTGGGGTGTGGGGTTAGGGTCACCCAGCGGGGATCCTGGTAGCCCAGGCTGCGTCTCCTGCGTATCAGGAGCCCCGGGAAGCTGGTGCTCACCCTCCGCGGCTGTGTGCCGGCCTGGGCGCGCGGCCCTGGAGATCCGCCAGGCTGTTGGGAGAGGCTGTGGTGGGGGTCCACTGCTGACCCGTGACCCGCAGCCCCGCCTGCTTGGGACAGGCCCCGCTCACTCGCCCAGGGCGGCCAGTGAGGGCGGGAGTGTCCAGCTTGAACCTGGTGGCCTCCCTCCCGGGCGGGCTGGCCCCCACGCAGGCCCCGGGCAGGGAGGGCCAGTCGGGAACACCCGCGCCCAGCACCTTCTGCACCGTGCCTGTTGGGACCCCGTGCGTCTGTCTGCCCGGCAGCGGGGCCAGCCGGCCCGCTGGGCACTCACGGTGCCCTCCCCTGCAGCGGCTGGCCCTGATGTACCGGATGCAAGTCGCAAACATCGACAAATTTGAAGAGAAGCTGCGGGCGGCAGAGGACGAGCTGAACATCGAGGGCCGGGACCGGATCCCGGTGTCCTACAAGCGCACGGGCTTCTTCGGGAAGTAGGTCGCCGCCCTCGGGGCTGCCCGCCCGCGGCGTGGCACACACAGGCCCTCCGGTGCCCATCTGCCCCAGCAGGCCAGCCCCGCGTCTGTGCCGCTGCAGGTGGGGGCGGCTCCGGCGGCTCCTTGCTGTCTCGGCCAAGCAGCGGGCTGGGCCCCCGCGGGCGCTGGGTTAGCCTCGGGTCCCCGCTGAGGCCGCTGCCGCTTGTCTGCAAGCCGCGCGGGACGGACGTGGGCCTGCACGCGGAGCCCCTCGGCCCCGCCCTCCGGCCCTGACGCTGCCCCTCCCCACCAGCGCCCTCTACGCCTTGGGAATGACGGCCGTGGGCCTGGCCATCCTGTGGTACGTTTTCCGTCTGACAGGGATGACGGGGCGAGAAGGAGCGTTTGGCGCTTTTGTAAGTTGTGTCCCCCTCCCTTACAGACCGGGGGCGCTAGGGCGCGTCTGGGGTTCCCCAATAACCATCCTGGGGGCTGCCTGGCCCGGGGCTGCTCCCTGGGAGGCCCCGGCTGGCCGTTCCCCGCAGTTCTTGCTGTGTCGGCTTCCCCCACCCGCCAAGGCGCCGAGGCAGTTCAGGGGCCATCTTTGAAGAACCGCCTCAATGCAGCTATGAACACTGCCGGTGGTGGGGAGCAGTCGCGTGCCCCCCAACCCCCGTCGTGTGGGCCTGGGGCCTGGACCCCTTCGGACTGGTCCGGAGCTCCGCTCAGGCGGCCTGTCTCCTGGGCCGGCCCCGCGTCCCGCTGCTCCAGAGCCCAGCGCCCTGCTCGTGGCGGCCGGAGGGAAACTGCCGAGACGCCGCGTGGAGAAGGGGGGCTGTGGGGGGCCGCGTCCTTGGCGTACGGGGGAGCGTCTCCATTTCCCAGGGAGGCTCCTGTGGCCACACAGCTTTCCCGCCGCCGTGAGTGGACGTGGCTCCCGCGCCTGCGGTGGCCGGAGGGAGAGCTGGCTCCGCTCTGCCCGCTGACCCTGCCCTCTGGCTTTCTGCCCAGAACCAGCTGAAGATGGCTCGTTTCACGATTGTGGACGGCAGGACGGGGAAAGGGGTCAGCTTCAAGGACGTGGCGGGGATGCACGAGGCCAAGCTCGAGGTCAAGGAGTTTGTGGACTACCTGAAGGTGAGCGCGGGGCCTGCAGCCCGGCCGGGGGCCTGGGGACCAGGCCGGCAGCTCGCGCAGCGCGGGCGCAGCTCACCGCAGCCTCCCCCAGAGCCCGGAGCGCTTCCTCCAGCTGGGCGCCAAGGTCCCGAAGGGCGCGCTGCTGCTTGGCCCCCCCGGCTGCGGGAAGACGCTGTTGGCCAAGGCGGTGGCCACGGAGGCCCAGGTGCCCTTCCTGGCGATGGCCGGCCCGGAGTTCGTGGAGGTCATCGGAGGTAGGCGTCGCCGGCCGCTCCGTCCTCTGGAGGCCCCTCCCACCCCCGGGCCGAGCTCAGGAGGAGGCGGGTGCTGGGGGGTTGGGTGTTCTCCGCGCCCGCGAGGGGTCTAGGCGTCTCCGAGGGCCCCTGCCGGCCAGCTGCGTGCCTCAGACGCACCTGCTGTTCCCCCGGTGCCCAGGCCTTGGCGCTGCCCGTGTGCGGAGCCTCTTCAAGGAAGCCCGGGCGCGGGCCCCCTGCATCGTGTACATCGACGAGATCGACGCCGTGGGCAAGAAGCGCTCCAGCACCATGTCTGGCTTCTCCAACACCGAGGAGGAGCAGACCCTCAACCAGCTGCTGGTGGAGATGGACGGTCAGTGCCCCGGGCAGCCCTCTGCGGGCCGGTGGGGGCACAGCTGTGCACCAGCAAGGGCCGTGCGCTTGGAGGCTGCCACCGGCTGGCCGGCCATCCCACTGGACGTGGGTCAGCCCTGGAGCTGGCCACCCGCTTGTGCTGCTCAGGGACGCGGGTTCGGTGTAAAGAGACTCGAGGCGAAGGGAGAGCAGGGATGGGCCGGCCTTGAGCCCGGAGCTGGCCGCTGATGGCCGGGGGCTTCTGGGCCTGCCCCTGTTTCTCCAGCGCTGGCGTCACCCGAGGTGCGGTGGGTGGGCGGGTGGGGCCAGCCTCGCTCACCCGCTGGCCTGCGGACCTCGAGGCCCCGCCGACCCCTCTGACGAGCACCTCGCCGTCCCCAGGTGGCGGGTGCAGCTGCTGTGCGCGCAGCGTCGGCCCTGGCCGGCCACCCGTCCACTGCGTCCAGCGGCCTGGGGGCAGGCGTGCCTGGCGTGGTCTGGGCGGGGCTATGGGGACAGAGACGGGGAGCAGGCCCAGACTCCCTGGGGCGTGGGGTGCCGGCACCCCCCCGGGCAGCTGGGCCCCAACGGGACACGGGCCTCTGCGGCGTTACTGCTAGGGCCAGCGCCTCCTGCGGGGACGTCCGCACCGCGGCTGTCCTGTCTGCTCGCTGCCAGCGGCCCACCAGGAGGCCAGCGAGGCTGCAGGCGAGGAGGGCCCGGCCCGGCACCCAGGCCGTCCGGAGTCTTCCTGGACGCACCTGGTCCAGCAGGCACTGGCCACGGCTTGGACACGCCCTCTGGAGAGCCGTCAGGCGGCCGCTCGGCCCCCAGCTGCCCGCCTGGCGGGTGCGGCGGCCTCTCCGCCAGCCCCTTCTCTCCGCCGTGCCCAGTGCGTGGGCGAGGCTGCTCTGCCAGCCGAGTTTCCCCAGGCGCCACGAAGGGCCTGAGCTGGCCACGGCACGGACACGTCTCTCCGCCGGCCCTGCTCCCACCCCTCAAGACGGAGCCGCCTTGGGATGGACCGGAGGCCCCGGGGCGCAGCGGGCAGCCTGCTCCCTGCCAGGCGGGGTCCACGCGAGGGGTGCTTCTGCCCAGGGCCCCAGGCTGAGGGCCGTGGGGCCGGCTGCCTCCGAGGGGCCATTGTTCCCGGGGCAGCCGGCCCGCGTGGGAGAGGTTCTCTGGGGGAGAGGCCCCTCCCGGGTCAGAGGGCGTCCTGCCGGGCCAGACCCTGCCCGTCCCTGCCACGTGCGGAGCCGGAGGGGCCCCTCCCGGCCCGGGCTCCACCCCCTGGGCCTGGCGCCGAGGCCTGCTCCCCGCTGCCGCCCGCAGGCATGGGCACCACCGACCACGTCATCGTCCTGGCGTCCACCAACCGCGCCGACATCCTGGACAGCGCCCTGCTGCGGCCCGGCCGGCTGGACCGTCATGTCTTCATCGACCTCCCGACGCTGCAGGTCAGTGCGGCCCTGGCCTGGCGCTGCCCTGTCCCTGCCGCGGCCCTGGCCCCGCTCCTGCCCACGCTCCTGCCCACGGCGTCTCGCTGCCTCCGTTGCTCCGTCCTGAGCGGCTCGGCCAGCGGGGTCTGGCTGGGTTTGGGGCCAACCCTTCGACCGCCAAACCATGGGCCTGGTGGGGCGAGCCCCCCTCCCTGGCCTTGCTCACTGGAACAGGCGCCAGAGCGGGAGCCGTGTGGGCGGGATGGACCACGCCTGTCTCCACCCTCCCGGGGCTTTGGTGGCCGCCTCCCCCTCGGACCGAAGTGGGCTGGGGGCCAGCGTGGGGGGCTTTGGAAGCCGCCACAGGGCTGCTGGTGGGTGTCCCTGGGCCGGGCGCGGGGCAGGCCGCCCTCTCTGTGCTCCGGACGCAGCTCGCAGGGCCAGGCCGGCCGTCTCAGGCGCGGGGAGTCCCCGTCTCACCGGCCTCTCACAGGAGCGGCGGGAGATCTTCGAGCAGCACCTCAAGAGCCTGAAGCTGACGCAGCCCAGCGGCTTCTACTCACAGCGCCTGGCCGAGCTGACCCCGGGCTTCAGCGGTACAGGCTGGGCCGGCGCGGGGGTGGTGGGGGTGGGCGGGGACGGGACGGCGCGGGCTGGGGGGTGGGGGTGGAGGGGACGGCGCGGGCGGGGGCGGCACGGACTGAGGACAGTGCGGTGACCTGCTCCTCGCTTGGCTCCAGCAGCGTCCACCCCATCCCCGCGCCGTCCTGGTGCGCTGGCTCTCGTCCCTCCCCAGGCTGCCGGCCGCCCCCGCTGGGGCACCCTGGGCTCGTCCCGGGGCTCCTGCCCTGAAGGGGCGTAAACTGAGTCCCGTCCCTCCCTGCTGGCTCGGACCGAGGTCCCCAGTGCCTGTGCGGGCGGCTTCGCGTCAGCCCCGGGCGGGCGATGGGGGGGGAGGGGGGAGCGACGCGAGCAGTGGGGGTGGAGGGGACTGTGCGGGCCGGGATGGGCTGGCGTGGCGGTGGCGCCGCCCCCTGCTCCTCCCTCAGCTGAGGACGCCCCGCCTGTGCCCGCAGGTGCCGACATCGCCAACATCTGCAACGAGGCGGCCCTGCACGCGGCCCGGGAGGGGCACACGTCTGTGCACACGTCCAGCTTCGAGCACGCGGTGGAGCGCGTCATTGCCGGTGCGGCGCCCGGCGGGCGGGCGCGAGGGGAACGCCGGGGCTGCAGCGGGCCTGGCTTTCCCTTCCCCCACTCGCGGCGCTGCCTCAGCCCCTGCTGCTCACAGGGACTGCCAAGAAGAGCAAGATCCTCTCGCGGGAGGAGCAGCGGGTGGTGGCCTTCCACGAGTCGGGCCACGCCCTGGTGGGCTGGCTGCTGGAGCACACGGACGCCGTGATGAAGGTGGGGGCCGGGCCGGGGCGCGTGGGGCCCAAACGGCACGGCTCCGAGTGTCCAGGCGGGTCCGGGATGGGCGTCTCGCGACGTGGACGTCCTCGTTCTTGAGTGTTCTCCAGTCCTGAGGCCACTCCCTAATCGAGCGGGAGGGAAGCCCTCCGAGTCCACGCTCGCTGCACCGGCCGAGCGGCTCGGGGACTGCCGCTGGCGCTTTAACTCGGGCCTTCGCGCGTGTGCTGAGCTCTGGGCCGCCCAGGCCCGCGGCACCTGTCTGCTGACCCGCCGCCGCCCGCAGGTGTCCATCGCGCCGCGCACCAATGCCGCGCTGGGCTTCGCGCAGATGCTGCCGCGGGACCAGCGCCTGTTCAGCCGGGAGCAGCTCTTCCAGCGCATGTGCATGGCCCTGGGCGGCCGCGCCGCGGAGGCCATCTCCTTCAACCAGGTCACCTCCGGTGAGGGCCTGGCCTGTGGGCTCCCGGGCGGGAACCAGGTGCCCCCGACGCCGGGGCCTGTGGCCTCGGGCTCACCCTTGGGCACTCTGCCCTGGACGGCCAGGCCCTGCGGAGAAGGGCCAGGGAAGGGGTGCGGGCACGCCTCCCTGTGGGGGTGCCCGGGCTCCCCAGGGCACGCTCTGGGGCACGGGGCCTGGCCTGGGCTCGGGACCGGAGCTGGGCCCGCTGCGCCCATGGCCGCCGGCCCCACGTGTGCCTGGGGACCCAGGGGCCCGGCCAGCACAGCAGGACAGAGAGCTCCGTGCCTCGCAGGGGCACAGGACGACCTGCGGAAGGTCACACGCATTGCCTACGCCATGGTGCAGCGGCACGGCATGGCCCCCCGCGTCGGGCCCGTCTCCTTCCCCGGCGCCCAGGAGGGCCCCCCGGGCATCGGACGGCGCCCCTTCAGCCAGGGCCTGCAGCAGATGATGGACCACGTGAGGGCCCGGGCGTCCGTGGGCGGCGGTGGGCGGTGCTGACCGGGCAGCCCCGGCCCGCGAGCTGTGCGCTGGTGGGAGCCCGGCCGTCCCGTCTGCGCAGGAGGCGCGGCTGCTGGTGGCAAAGGCGTACCGGCACACGGAGCGGCTGCTGCAGGACAACCTGGACAAGCTGCAGGCGGTGAGTGGGCCGGATCCCAGGGGCCCTCGCCGCCCCTCCGCTCCGGCCACACCGAGCCAGTTCCCTGGTCAGAGGCGCCTCAGGGCCCGCCTGTCCCCAGAGTCAGCGTTTTCTCGATTTTGTTTAATCCTTTCCCAACTGAGGCTTTTCCTGAAATTTTTCTTATTTTTCTGGAATTTTAAAACTAATATTTGAGGTTGGAATAGTTTTATATCTGCTGAAAAGCGAGAGAGAACGGGTCCCTCCCAGACCCGTTTCCTGCTCACAACGCCACTAGCCCCCACCCCGCCCCGCCCCCTGCGTCCCCTGCGGACAGCGCCCCGAGCGTGTCCCGTCTCCTGGGCCTCTCTTGTCAGCACAGCGCCTGGTGTCCGGTCGTGGGGCTCTGCACACCTGCTACCGGGGGCCTGTCCCTCCCAGTGTGGCCAGGTGCAGGGTTTGGGGTGCAGCCCCGGCTGAGTCACAGCCCCTCAGCGCCCCTTGCTGCCGGAACACTGGCCACTTCTCCCGCTCACAGCATGAGGCCGCCGCCCGCGCCGGCCGGTGGCCACCCCGGGGCTCTGAGCAGGCAACCTTGGTGCCCAGGCCTCGCCGGCACTGCTGGGCGGACCTGGCTCCCTGTGCCGGACGGGCCATGCCTGCCTCTCGGCCCACCCACAGCCTGCTCCGGTCTGTGGGTCCGGGTGGCTCAGCGTTGTGGGGCCCTCGCCCAGCGGGAGCTGTCGGTGGGGCAGGAGATGTGCTGGGGCAGTGGCCCTCACGGTCAGGCTCCCCTAGATGACCGTGGTGTGGACGCACCCGGGGCCTGCAGCTTTCTTCAGCCGAGCTGGAGCCCGCCCCTCCCGCTGAGAGGCCCCTTGCCTCGGCTCAGCCCCACACGTGCTCGGCTGGTTCGCAGGGAAATCAAGATTGGCCGAAAGGAGCATTCCGGAAAGGGGGGCAGGGAAAGTCGCCGGTGCTGGCTGGCAGGGGAGCGGCACCCCCGCTGCTGCTGTTCCTTGGCCCTCCAGAGGCCGCTCCGTGCCTCTGTGGAGTAACGCTGCCCGTCTGGCCCCCCAGCTGGCACACGCCCTGCTGGAGAAAGAAGTGATAAACTACGAGGACATCGAGGCCCTCATCGGACCCCCGCCTCACGGGCCCAAGAAGATGATCACGCCGCAGCGGTGGAGGGACGCGGAGCAGGACACCGGGGAGGAGGAGGCGGCGCCCCCGCAGCCGCTCCTCGGGGGAGAGGAGCCGTCCTGATGTGCGGCTGATGCGGGGCTGCCTCCGGCCGCCAGGACTCAGCTCAGCCTTGGCGGGTGCCCCACGGAGGTGCGTGCAGCTCCCCCGGTTCCAGCGTCAGGTGCCCGGGGGCCTTGCTGCAGCCTAGCTGTCTGACAGCTTCAGGCTGTCGGGACCTTCTGGGCAGCAGCGTCCGCCTGCCCGCTCCTGAGGGGCTTTGGGTGGGGACAGGCCCATCTGCCGCTGGGCTGCCGAGCTGTGGACGCGATCGGTCTGTTTGGCGCTGTGTAATAAATGCTGTGACTGAAACTTCTTCGTGCTGTGGGCACCATTTTTCCCAGAGCGGGGTTGGAGAACCCTTTTGCAGGAATTGGGGATACAGGGCCTGAGGGGCCCATCATGGTGTGTCGCCACACAGGTGACCCTGCTGCCGCCTTCCCTGTGCAGCAGCATTTGGGGTGACAGTGGCTCTGTCACGTCCACACGGCTCGGAGGAAACGCCAGCGCCCCTCAAGCCCGCAGCAGGGCGGCTGAGAGGCGCGGAGGCTGGTGAGAGCAGCCCGCCCACCGCCCAGAGGGGAACAGCTCCCGCAGCCCGCCCGGTCTCAAAACCTGCGCAAACCAAGCCGAGGCCGCGGCCATTTCCTTAGTGACTGGTTGGCTGACCGACTGTTGTGTAACTGGTAGAGATTTTACTTTATACTTTTTAAAAAGATTGACTTATGCACACAAGAGCTGGGGTGCAGCCAGAGGTGTGGGGTGAGGACTCCCCAGAGACGGAGTGGGGGGCAGAACAGGCGGATCCACCGGAACACACTGTTGAGGGGGCAGCGGGGAGACGGGGGCGGTCGCTGCGCGCTGCGGTCAGCTCCCAGGCCCGGCAGGCCGCTGCTCGCCACGCGCCGCCTCGGCGGGTGGGCGCTCCCCGCGGGGCGCGGACACTTCCTGCAAGGCCGGGTGCGCCCCTATTCCTCGCCCTTTTTCTGGGCTGTTTCCCTGATCGTGACCTTGTGGTTCCTCCGAGCCCCAACCTGTTTTTTCTGCTGTTGCTGTCTCGACGGACTAGAAAACGTTACCGGCCAGAACGCGCCGCGCAGGGGCCGCCCGGGTCCTCAGCCCATGGGCGCCGCCATGTCTGCGCGGGGTTGGCCGGGGGCGCGCGTCACTTCCGCGCTGTCCGGCTCTGATTGGTCGGGATGCCCTGACGCTTGTGATTGGCCGGGCTCCTTACCACCCCAGGGTCCCTTGCGGCTCCAGCTCCTTTCCGCCGGCTGTTCTCCTCCGCAGAGGTGAGCGTGCTCCCGCCGGACGCCATGGGCTCCATCCGCCGCCATCCGCCGCATCAGCGCCGGCCAGCGCTCCCTGAGCGACGCGCAGGGGTTTCGGGCCGGCGCGGCGGCCTCCTCTTCGCCTGGGAGCCCGGGGGCGGCGCGTCCCGCCTGGCCCTGGCCTGACTGTCCGCTCCTCGCCCACAGGCCCGTAGGCTGCAGCCATGGCGCCCAGTCGGAATGGCATGATTCTGAAGCCCCACTTCCACAAGGACTGGCAGCGGCGCGTGGCCACGTGGTTCAACCAGCCGGCGCGGAAGATCCGCAGGTGAGCAGAGCGGGGCGGCGCGGGGCGGGCGCGCCCCTCGGAGCTGACCCCCGCTCTCCCCGCAGGCGCAAGGCCCGGCAGGCCAAGGCGCGCCGCATCGCCCCGCGCCCCGCGGCCGGCCCCATCCGGCCCATCGTGCGCTGCCCCACCGTGCGCTACCACACCAAGGTGCGCGCCGGCCGGGGCTTCAGCCTGGAGGAGCTGCGGGTGAGTGTCCGGCCCGCGCGCGGCCGCCCCCGCCCCGGCCGCGTGATGACCATCTCCGGAATCGCTGCGCCCCTGTGATGAAAGCGCATGTGAACCCTTTTCCATCTGACGGCCGCGCGCGCGCGTCGGGGCGCGCCCGCGGGCCCGTGCGGCGTCTCACCGCTGTGTCCGGCAGGTGGCGGGCATCCACAAGAAGGTGGCCAGGACCATCGGCATCTCGGTGGACCCCAGGAGGCGCAACAAGTCCACTGAGTCCCTGCAGGCCAACGTGCAGCGGCTCAAGGAGTACCGCTCCAAGCTGATCCTCTTCCCCAGGAAGCCCGCGGCCCCGAAGAAGGGCGACAGCTCTGTGAGTGCCGGGCGCGCTGAGAACTGGGGGTCCTTGGGGTGTGGTGGGGTGTGCTTTCCTGCCCCGCGTGGCCAGAGGCAGCGTGGTGGGGGGCGCAGACGTGCCCCTGCCCTGACCGACGTGGATGTCTCTAGGGGAGCTCTGAGCTGGGGTGAGCAGAGCCCCCTAACCCTTTTCCTGCACACACAGGCTGAAGAGCTGAAGTTAGCCACGCAGCTGACCGGCCCCGTCATGCGCATCCGGAACGTAAGTTCTCCCCAGCCCTCCCCGGGGTGGGGTCGGCGCCTGGGGCAGCTCTCCATCCCTCTCTCTGCCTGGAAGTGTCCCCCGCCCTCTGGATGCTGCCGACCGTGTCCTGGGCCTGGGCCTGACCTGCCGTCCCCGCAGGTGTACAAGAAGGAGAAGGCCCGGCCCATCACAGACGAGGAGAAGAACTTCAAAGCCTTTGCCAGCCTTCGCATGGCCCGGGCCCACGCGCGGCTCTTCGGCATCCGGGCCAAGAGGGCCAAGGAAGCTGCGGAGCAGGACGTGGAAAAGAAAAAATAAATTGTACATTGTTGGTGACTTGAGCCGTGTGTGTCTACAGCAGGGACGGCGCCGTGGCGGGCAGGCCGCGTCCCTAGAGACGTCCAGCGAGGCTTTGGTCTGGCCTGGGCCCTGGGGACAGGCCTGGGAGGTGCAGCCCCACTCAGCGGAGACCCGTGGCGGCTCTGGGGGCACCTGCGCCGTGTTTTCAGGGTGCGATGAACACGTGGGTGCTGCGCCTCGAGCCAGGCCCGGCCGCGGGAGAACAGCGAAACCCAGGCTCGGCACCCCTGCCCAGTGGGCCAGCAGGGCCAGTCGCCCCTGCTTCAGGCTCGTGTGAGCCCCAGGCCCTGGACGCAGCTCCTGGGCAGCTGCTGGTGCCTGCGGGGGCCACCAGCCCAAAGTGGCGTGCACACTGGGGCCCTGGGGTTTCCTGTTACCGTTTCCAGGAGGCCTTGTGGCTCAGCCAGAAGTTGGAAATAATCTTTCTCGATTTATTGTTCGCTTTGTTTAATTTCCTCAGGGTGTAGTTTTCCTGTTTTGCTCGCTCTTGAGTTAGCGTTTCTCCCCCCGAGGGCAGATGGGCCTCGGAGTCCCCAAGTGTGCACTCGCTGTTCCCCCCGGAGCTGCTACGAAGCGGGGATTGAAAGTTTTTTTCTCCACGTGGAAAGGATGAACTTTTGGAGGGGAAGAGACGCCTGCGGTCCCGGGTGGGCAGGTGAGCCCCGCTCTTGCTAGTGCGCAGGAGAAACGGAGCCTCTGGGGCAGGGGAGCAGGGGCCGGGCCCTCAAGGGCTCCCCTGGGTAACCTCTGTGCGTGCGTGCGTGTGTGTTTTCACATGTGCTGCCTGCACAGTCAGTGAGCTGAGCCTCTTGTCCCTGTCCCTTATGTTTGTTTTTTTTAAGATTTATTTCTGCACACAAGGTGGGGTGCAGGCCAGAGGAGCAGTTGGGTGAGGACTCCCCAGAGACAGCGGGGAGCAGAACAGGCGGATCAACTGAAACACTGCTGAGGGGGCAGCGGGGAGACAGGAGGGTCTTCCCTGCGGGAAGCCCCCCGGCCAGGGGTCAAACGTGCTGCGTGGCTGCAACAGCTCCACAGGCTGATACTGACCCTGCGCCCCAGGGAGGCGCTTACAGAAATTTGCTCTTGTCCAATTTTCTTCTCCAGTTTGTTTTTGAAGTCTCACTTAATTTTGGAGTTAGGGCTGGGGTGGGCTTGACGTGGAAAGACCCCAAACTTGGTGTCTGGGGGGCACTGGGCTTGCGTGGGCTTCCGCTGCTGAAATTCCGTAAGGAGACTCTGACATCCCCTGGGGGTGGCGCCCCGCTGTCCAGGCCATGTGACAGCTGGGATGAAGGTGGGGAGCAGGCCTGCAGCCGCCTGCCTGCCCATGGCGGCTGCACCTCCCCTGAAGTCCAGGGCTGGCCTGGGGGGTGCCGGGACAGAGCTCCCTGAGGCAGCGGCAGGGCGGGCACTGCCTCTGTGAGGCCGGCTCAGGCCTGCAGAAGGCCTTGGGAGCCCCGAGACCGAGGTCTGTGGGTACAAGCGGCAGCGGGAAGGTGTGTGAGGCCGGGAAGCCTCTGCCCACATCTGCAGGAGAACCCCCAGCTCCATCTGGGGGGATATCAGAGGGGCCCCTCCAGGTCCTGAGCAGCCCAGAGAGGCAGGCGATTCTGGGAAGGACGAGGCACAGAAAGGCGGCTGCACCCCAGGCCAGAGCAGCGGCAGAAGCCCACCTGAGGGGCTGCCGGCATCAGCCCCCGATGCCCACGCTCCCCCGGCCCTCGCTGCGGGTTGCTGGGCCGCAGAGGGGCCGAGGCCTGGTGGGGGCCCCGCCGCGCAGCACAAGAGCCCCTTGGGGAGAAGCGCCGGTGCAGGTCCGGAGCGGGAGGTCAGTCGGTATTTTTGTTCAAAGGCGTGACACGTCCATTTGAGCTGCTTTTTATAACCTGGGCGCAAAGCGGCCCGTCCCTTGCCGCTCCCAGAAGCGACGGCACTTCAGTCAGGTCACGCGGCGGCCTGCGTCACTGCGGCCCTGGCCCTGCCGCTGCCAGCCATGCCAGGGCCCGGCCACCCCCCCACGCAGCAGAGGACAGCCCCGCCCCCAGCTGCAGGCAGCAGGGGTCCCCGCTTCCCGGGCCTGGGCACTGGCGGGCACCTGGGAGAGGCGCAGCAGCCTGCTCTGAGCTGGGCGGCGGCCGGGCAGGGCGGCGGGAGACCCCGTCCGCGTTCTCGGGCGTCCCCCTTCCCGCCTTGGTGGGCCTCGGGGCCCCTGGGACCCTGGGCGCCCGCAGACGGCCGCGGGCCGGGGCGTGTGAGGGCGCGCAGCCCAGCTCATGCCAGGGCTGCAGGCCGGGCCTCGGAGGGACCCGCCGGTGGGCGCGGGGACAGCGCTGCCAGTGAACACGAGTCTGGCGCCTTCTGCTCTGCCGGCTCCTCCGCGCTGCCGCATTTTTTCAGCAAGAAACATGTGTCATTATTTCCTGGGTGACAATGACAACAAGATGCTGCGGGCGCTCCACTGCCCGCCAGAGGGGCCGTCCCTGGGCTGCTAGGCGGGAGGCGGGCGGCGGGGGAGGGCCAGCTGTCTCGGTGGCCCTCAGGCACCAGGGACCTGGCCCTGCACGCCTGCCCGGAGGCCTGGGAAGCCAGACTGGCAGAGCCAGCCTGGCCAGATTCCGAGGGAGGCGCCAGCGGGCGGAGGAGGGGCCAGGAGCCAGCAGTGCGGCCATCCCCACATCTTCAGGGTCCCCCAGGGTCCAGACGCGCCCCCCTTTGGTTCCTGGCCAGGTCTGTGCCTATTTTTAGGCAGAAACGGGCAAAGAGGGGCCTCCCTGGTGGTGCAGCGCTGTCGGCAGCGGCGACGCGAGTTTGACACCCACCAGGGAGAGTCCCACAGGGCACAGCAGACCTCTCCTGCCGGCCTGCTGGCCCCTCAGCAGTGTGTTCCTGATCTGCCTGCGCTGCTCCCCACTCTGTCTCTGGTGAACCCTCTCGCTGCCCCACGCCTCTGGCCGCACCCCAGCTTGTATACATAAATAAATAAATCTTAAAAAAAAAAAGAAATGGGCACGGAGAATGGGCTGGGAGTGGGTTTCTGCCTCCCCCAACACGCCCCTCCCGCAGCTGTGCGCCCAGGGCCGGGCCTGCAGGGGCGAGGCGCCCGGGATTCCTCCGCAGCGGATGCCGGGGTCACTGCAGCCAGGCCAGGCCAGAGCGACCCTCAGCCCCGCGCCCTCGGGACAGCCAGGGCCCCCGCCCGCCCCGCAGTAGAGAGTGGCCAGTTCTACCTGTCTCCAGGGCCGCGGAGACCGGCTAGTGTGGCAGGAGACCGGCGGGGCCAGGAGCTGGGCTACGCGGCGGGGGAGGCAAGGCATTCGGTGCTGACATTGGGGCTTCGGGGCCCCTGGCTCGGCTAGGTCCCTGGTCAGGACCCGCAGGGTACCCCCAGTGCATCTGGGAGCCTCCGGCCTGGAGGCTGACCCAGAGACCCTGCGAAGGCCCTCGAGGTCGGAGGGCGGGTGGGGGGGAACGCACCTAGCCCTGACCACAAGCCTCTCCACTAGGGATTCCGGGGAATTCGATGCCCGCCCAATTGGGGAACCCCACCCCCCGCCCGCAGCCCCTTACCAGCACGGCCCCGCCCCAGGAGCCCCCAGAGCCCCTCACCTCCAGGCCCCTCTCCCGCAGGTGCCCTTCCCCCGGAGACCCCGCCCCTCAGGACCCTTTCCCTCTACGGCCCCGCCCCAAGGCC